>JAVKPL010002889.1:0-19125 GCA_032173675.1 Gastrolobium villosum
AAAGGATAAATACTTCTAGAAATTTAAGAAAATATTTTTTCACCCCATCATCGACTAAGATATGAACGTGATTTTTTAATTAAATTTTTTTAGATTTTTTGTTATTTCTAAATAAACATTTTCTTGCAATGTCTTACAATTGGTTTCTTGGCTCTCCAATAAATCATAAGATTTGGTTTTCTCAATTTTATTAAATGATATTTTTAAAAATCTAAATTTTTTCAGTAAGACGAGAAAAAGAAAAATCAATAATAAATTATTATTAATAATAATAAATTTGATTTTTTAAAAATTTATTAACAAGATATGAAAATTAAAATATTAATCAACGTTATCTAAAAATAATAATATCTGTTATTATTATTCATAATATTAATTATTATTTATAATGTTAATGCAGGAATGATAAAAGGTTGAGATGGTGTTGCCACCTTTCATCCACTTGGCAGTGTATTTTTTTTTTTATAAAATATTAATCGGTGTTTGAAATTCTTTGGAATCCTATTAATTAAATTTTGAATTTGAGTTTTTTACCATCTTAAAGAATTATGATTCTCAAAAATTGAACTTATTATTCTTTGGACAAATTAAATCTTATCATCTAGCCGAATCGCCACCTCTCCTAAACCCCTCAACTTGTTATTCCTAGTCTCAGATAGATGAATAAATTTTCAATAAATCGGTAAATAAATTTTCAACATCATTGTATTGATATTTTTTTTTTTGAATTTTAATTATTGCCATCAACTTGCGGGATTGTAGCTACAAATCATTTTTGTAGTGTTTTGGAACTGGGCCTTATGACAAATTTCTAGTGAAAGTTAGCGAAGACAGTGACAGAGCTGCTGTGAAGACAGTTTTAACCTTTAGTGTCAAAGTGTAAGCACAAAGTGGGGTGTATTTGGTTTTTAAAACATTTGTCTAATTTATTATTAGGTAAATTATGTGTCATTTTAAAAGATGTAAAATTATGTCATTTTAATAGAGAGAAAGAAATAAATAAAAGAGAAGAGCGAGTTGATAAAAAAAATAAAGATGTGGGTTCTACTTATTTGTGAGAGTGAAACGATATATGTTATGTCATTAAAAATGATAAATACTTTTTCCCTTATTATTATTAATAATAATAGGACAACAACGATTATGTGAAATTTTAGAGAGTGGGTGCGGTGCTCTCATATTAAAATTATTATGTAAAAATTTTATGTCTATTTTTTTCTTCATATTTATTAAATAGATGGGATACAATTATTATTAACGAAGAAAGAAAAAATTTCAAGAATTTCACATATTATATAAATTTTTAATACGAGAATATTCATTCCCAAATTTTAACATGAAATTAAGGATCACTCCAATCTGTGATTAAGGGGCTGAAATCATTTTGTCAGATTTGTGGTTATCTGTGTGTCTGAACACACCCAGCATCACCTAAGAGAATCCAATGAAGGGACTCTCGTGCGGCTCTGTCATTGTCACCTTGGAGAATCTCAAGAAATTTCCCATCATTTTTTTCACATACTTTCCAGACTTTTCTTCATTCATGATGGCTCATATTAATTTCCACAATACGATAGGAAAAATATTATCCGAGCAACTATGCATATTATTTTATATTTATATAATTTGGGAAAAATATATCATAGAGAAGTTATTTGCATTTATTTCTAAAATGATGTTATTTTGGTATTGAAATATTAAAAAATTATAAATATAAAGACTATTATTACCCTGAAATAAATTAAAATTATAAAAATATCATGATTTTCATCCCAAAATAACGTCGTATTGGGCTTACCGTAGATAATTTATCTTGCGAGAAAAAACAAACCAATTAATTTTTATCTTCAAATTATACGGGTGACAAATCATATTCGTTGACAAAATAGGATTTGACATAAATATAAATATTCGTGTTAAAATTGATATTGACACGGTTTAATTTATTATACGGTCGATATGATGCTACATAAATAATTTGTTAATTTTATTTTTTAAAATTAAGTAATTTTAAATTATATAAAAACGGGGTAATTGGGTAAGTATGCAATTAGGATCAAGGTTATTTTTCATCATTTTATGTTACACTTCCAATTCCAATTTTAGCCTTTAACTCCTCTCATATTTAATAGGTCTGTCTTTTAGTTATTTGAACCATTATTACAAATAAATCAATGACCAAAAATAAATATAAAAATTTTATTCGTATACTGATATAAAAATAACCTACTCCATTATATAATTATAGTATAATTTTATATAACTTTGTATTACATAAGTTTTATGTTAAATGTTACTGATTGAATAATAAAATTTATAAATTTATAAATATTATATACTTATAGTAAAAGTTATATATTTACAAAAATTATATATTTTTATTATTTAACATTTAAGTTTTTTTTTTTAAAAAAAAAACGATTATGTCATATTCTATTTTCCTTTCAATATTTGTCTTAAGTCTTAACTCTGACAGTGTCACGTGTGTTTCCTATTTGTAGACGATTATTTCTTATGCGTTAAGGTTCTTTTTCCCCATGATATTCATGTTTATTGTACGAGCTAGGGATTATTTTTTTTGAAATAAAGTCAAGCGTTAAAAGTAGAGATTCTTCTGTATACTATTTTTTTAAAAACATGATACCTAAGATCAAACTCATAACTATATGCTTAAGAGATCTAATCTAAGTTCCTTTTACTTAGATCAACACACTGACATTATGTATAATACTCACATAATCGTTTGTGCATGGATGAATTTGCATTCTTTATATATATATATATATATATATATATATATATATATATATATATATATATATTTGACACCTCATTTGAGAGCCGTTAGATCAAAAAAGATCAACGACTCTGGTTTGTAAGCATGTGACACCATTGATCTTTCTTGATCTAACGGCTCTCAGATGAGGTGTAAAATTTCAAATTTGACACCGGTGTCAAATGATCCTGCATCATATATATATATATGGGGAGAGATCATTTGACTCCAGAATAACATTTATAAGTCTTACTCCTCATCCTAACCGTTGATTTCCGTCCATCCAACGGTTATAATTTAGGAAGTTATTTTAATTAATTAATTATTAATTACACTATAAATGACAACCGTTGATTTTCGTCCATGAACGGCAGAGATGAGGAGTAAGACTTATAAATCTTACTCTGGAGTCAAAAGAATCCTCCCTATATATATATATATATATATATATATATATATATATATATATATATATATATATAATGTTTCTACGGTGAATGTAGATAAGTTATCTACTTTACAATGTCGTTCTGGGTTTAAAGATTAAAAAATTATAATGGGAAAGATTATTATGACCTTGAAATAAATTATAATTATAAAAATACCTTAATTTTCGCCCTAAAACGACGTTGTTTTGTTTTCAATGTAGTTAACTTATCTATATTGACTGTAGAAAAAATAAAATATATATATAAATATAGGATTTTATAAGAGTTATGCTGTAGGAAAAATGATTGTGTAATGTTATAGAGATTCGTTTTGCGTGCCAGAGTTTTTTTTTTTTTTTTGCTGCGGGCCCCACAAAATGTTGTGAGTGTAGGAAAGTTTTTCTGGTCATGTTAAATGATAGATTATAAACCCACATATATATATATATATATAGAAAAAATATTTATACAAGCAGTTTAGATAAAGTTATCTATAGTTATAACATTAAATATACTTTTTTTCTCTCTCCACATCAGTAGACAGGTACTAAAAAGTAGCTGAGGAGAGAAAAAAAAAGCAACTTTAGTTATAAAGGATAGTTGTAGATAACCTTATATGAAGTGGTTGTAAAAACGTTTACCCCTATATATATGGGGAAAATATTTCTGCATCCACCTTAGATAAGGTTGTCTACAGCTACCATTTTTAACTAAGTACGACCGGTCATACATTAAAATTACATTTTCTCTCTCCGCCACGTCAGCCGACAGTGTATGAGGGAGGAAAGAGAAAAAAAATAGTTTTATTGTTATGACTAAGTACGACATGTCATACTTAGTTAAAAAGGGGTAGCTATAGATAACCTTGTCTAAAGTGGCTGTAGAAATACTTTTTCACATATATATATATATATATGAGGTAGGATCATTTGACACCAGTGTCAAATTTGAAGTATGACACCTCATATGAGAGTCATTAGATAAAAAAAAGATTAATAGTGTCACATGCTTACAAATCAGAGTCACTGATCTTTTTTGATCTAACGGCTCTCGGATGAGATGTCAAATTTCAAATTTGACACTGCTGTCAAAGGATCCTGCCTTTATATATGTGTGTGTGTGAAAAGTATATCTCCAGTCACTAGAGATAAAGTTATCTCCAGTGAACTCAAAACGATGTTGTTTTGAGTTATAAAATTAAAAAATTATAATGATAAAGACTAATATAACCCTGCAATATATTATAATTACTAAAACACCTTGATTTTCGTGCCAAAACGACGTCATTTTGGGCTCACTGGAGATAACTTATCTCCATTGACTGGAGAAATCCTTTACCACATATATATATATATATGTGTGTGTGTGTGTAGTGACTGGATGTAAAAATCGGTCCAGTGCACTATGTTATCCCGCGAGAACACAGTTATAGCAAAATTATAACTCTATTCTCCCGGGAGAACTCCTAAAGAACACCATTGTAATATTTTTGCACTATGTTCTCGCGGGAGAATATAGTTAAAATTTACACACTGAACAGTCGAGTGACTGAATTTTTAGTTAAATTGGACCACAGATCTGTTCAAGCATAACTAGTTTAACCAAATATATATATATATATATATATATATATATTTATATATATATATATGGTAAAATAATTTCTACAGTCGCTTTACGTACAACAACGACAGATGTATGATTATGATTCCCTACATTTAATGTTTTCAAATATATATATGGTAAGTATTTGATTGCTGCACGTACAGTAATTGCAGAAATGTATATATATATATATATATATATATGAAGACCAGACCACTGCCAAATAAAAGCTTTTGAGATAAAGAAATTAGAGCAGTTCTAATTCTAAAGGTGCCCCCATGTGCCTCGTAGAGGATACAGGTATCACAGAACTGGTACATATGATAATGAGAGGACGATGACATAAAAGAAAGGACAAATCAGTGGCTAAAGCATATACCTTTGAATATTGCAATCTTTTGCACATTTTGGAATATATATAATTGCGGAGAGAATATGTGAAGGATGTTTTGCACTCATTAGAAGTCCTTGTTCGGGTGTTGTTCCCTTTCTTGGCCACCCTTTCTTTTCTTCACACGTTTGTGGTCCCTTATTTGTTGGTCATGCATGATCATATACATATATACTTGCATGTTAATCTACATGTTATATGTACTAAAAAGAAATATTTAACTGCAACACTACGTGCATATCTAAAAAGAAATAAATTTTTTATTTTTATTTTTATAATCCAAAAAAAAAAACTTTTTTTTTTTTGGTATTCAAAATAAACTTTTTTTTATTACAGAAGAAATAAACTTTAGACTAATTTATTTCCCGTTATGCTGTGAATTTTCTGAAGTTTTGGTAATACTTTAGAGTGATATATATATATGGGTTTATCATCTATCATTTAACATTATCAGAAAAACTTTCCTACACTCACAACATTTTGTGGGACCCGCAGCAAAAAAAAAAAATCTGGCACGCAAAACGAATCTCTATAACATAACACAATCACTTTTCCTACAACATAACTCTTATAAAACCTTATATATATATATATATATATATATATATATATATATATATATATATAGGAGTTAATTACCTTGTATATATAAAAGGAAAAATTATTCTTATGCTACATGTGGTAAATTTCTCTCATACACACCCTTCGATAACAGTGTCATCTTTTTCTTTTCTTTTATTTTTATTTTTTAGGTGATGGAATCCACAAGTTTATCTGTATAACATGAGATAACTTATCTCATTTAACAAGAGATTAATAAAACTCATATATAAAATATGAATGTCTGTTTCTTCAAGAAAAGTGTTAGAGTATAATATAAGTCATTAAAGAGATCATCATCTAACAGCTTTCAATTTTTGGATTGAATTGGTTCTTTATATGGTATCAGAGTCTTGGTGTCCCGGGTTTGATCATCGCCGACCTTATTTTTTTGTGAAATTTTTAAGCATAGGTAGGTTGACCTAATGTATCATTCACATTTCAAGCCGAAAAGGCTCTATTGTGAGGAAACGTGTTAGAGTATAATATAAATCATTAAGTCAGTGAAGCTAGAGGAGTTTTATTTTTTGAAGAATAAAATTAAATTTAGAGGCAGGTCGAGTGAAATTTTTTGAACAAATAAATTAAATTAAGCGGAAATTAAAATGATATTATTAAAGGGTAAAGGGAATAGTTGAAAAGAAATAGATTTAAAGATTTAATTAATATATTATACAAAAAAAAAGATTTGATTAATATTGTCATCGTAATAGTTATTTGGGACATTGACCATACTGTCCCCTTATTTAATATAATATACCTGAATGGCACGAAGTTGAAATTCTTGTCCAAACTGCCACGACACTATAGTAGCTGAGGTAGTCAGCTACTATGGATAGGACACGTGTCACTTTCCCAACAGCAGGAAAGCAAAGTAGCTGACTACTTCAGCTACTTTGGATTATGTGCAGCCGCTTGGAAAGTGACACGTGTCCTGTCCATAATAACTGACTACCTCAGAGACTATATATGATGTCATGGCAGTTTAAAAAAAAATTGACTCTTTGACATTCAGATATGTTTTATTAAAAAAAGGGGACACTATAGTGAATATCCTTAGTTATTTTATATTGGTTATGTTTGTAAGGAGAAACGCAAAAAATACCATTCCTAATATAGTGGTATTACTAATTAATATCACAAGCTACGTCTTCTTTGGGTAAAACTTTTATTAATTACAGAAAGTCCCAAAAAAAATATTTCGGGGAAGGGGATGCCCCCCGGATAACGTTAGTGTTAGATCTGTTATAGAAGACAGAGGGTGATATCAAATCACTATTGCCTTGAACCCATGTATTTGACAGAAGGGGTAGATGATCAGAGTTATCACTGTGTAATAATAAAAAATAAGAACAGACTTACTTGTAATCCGAATACAGAATTAGTCAGAAGAATGTATGCAGGAGAGGATTGAATCCGAGCCCACAAAATGTGTCTCCTTAAGACAATTTGCCCCCTCACTGATGCCCAAGGTTGATGGACACTTGTCTCCCAGGATAGAACAGATTCCGTCTGAAGAATGGTGACACTACCAATCAACAGCCCAAACGAACACAACAGTATACCAGAAGAATTCACACCGGAGGATGAAGAACAGTATGCAATACCGGAAGAACAAAAATTCCGGCAGAGATTTAGTGCAGAAAAAACCGGATAGATTTCTGAATGTGTCAGTGTCTATTTATAGACACTGACCGGTCACGATGAGCAGTCGCCGGCGGCGAACCGCCGTGTCTGACGGCGGCGAACGGGTGTGACCGGTGACCGTTCCGACGAACAGGTACAACCGGTGACCGGTTCGGCGAGTAGACACCTCCTTTAACCGGTTCGCGAAAAGGAAGAACCGGTTCGGTTCAAAAACCGGCGGGTGGGTTCGAATTTTGGAGGGAAGCAACGTTTGGACAAAAAATAAAAATAATTTAATAAAAAATTATTTTTAAAACAACCGAACCGAACCGAACCGGCCGGCGGCGGCGCGTGTGTGGTGGTGAACCAAAGCCCACCTATCTCCTCCCCCTACATAAAATATGTAGTGACCCAAGGGCCAATTAAAGAGATGGAGGTGGGAGTTTATATACTCTCCCACTTTCTACCAATTGTCCAATGTGGGATTTTGTTAAACAACCCACACAACTCTTCATCTTCCCTTTTCTCTTTTTCTCTATTAACCCACTTCTTATTCATAACCAATGGATCATTGTATATTAAACTTACTATTAATTCCAACAAGATCCAAAATTTAAGTTATCACTGGCATACAGATTACATATAGCTTATTTTATTTACCATTTTTCATGTTTATTTTAAATTTTGATCTAATGGTGTTAATTAGAAAATGATAGGTAAGATAGACATGAATAAAAATAGGTAAAATACCCTATTCATACGGATTATTATCAAATAATTTAACATGCCAAACTAATACAATGATATATTAAATAATTATTATTATTTAAATCAATATATACATATATGAAAAAATATTTCTTCGGACATAAGCTTAACTCTAGCCTCCCCTTATAACTATGCACGTCAGAGAGTACATAATTAAATATTAAAGTTTTTTTCTCTCTCCAAGTCAGCAATAAGTTTATGAAAAGTGTATGAATAGAGAAAAGAAATTAATAATATAAGTATAGTTATAAGGGATGGCCGGAAATAAGCTTATATCAAGTGATTGGAGAAATGTTATATATATATATATGGCTTATCGTTTCTCAAGCTTCTGAGATAATGTTATCTCTGGCTACTAAATCATAACCGTACAAAGATTGATCAACGGTAATAAAGGAATAGAGAGAAAGAGAGAACCATAATCATTCAAAGGTGAATCGATTAATATAAGGAAATAAATAAACAAAACGACGTAGTTTTTGATTGGCTAGAGATAAACTTATCTCAAGCAGTTTGAGAAATATTTTTCCCATATATATATGGGGTAAATATTTTTACAGCCACTTTAGATAAAGTTATCTACACTTATCCAAAAACTACGTCATTTTGATTAATGAAAGGTATTTCTGTAATGTTAGGTGAATTAATGAAGGATGCTTCCTTACTTTTGTTTATTTTTTTATCATATGCATTTTTACTGAAACACCATTCATTAATTCACCTAAAATTACAAAAACACCCTTTATTGATCAAAACAACGTAGTCTTTGGGGTAGCTGTAGACAGGGGTGTGCATGGAGCGGTTCATAACCGGTTTTAACAAAAACGAACCGAACCGATTTTAAAAGGTTTGGTTTTCAAACTGAACCAGTTTTCTTCTTTCAAAACCGGTTTTTAATTTTCTAAACCGGTTTATAGTTTATAACCGGTTTTGATTTAAAACCGGTTTTAATTCAAAACCGATGGTTATGAACCATAAACCGGTTATCAAGTTCAAAACCATTTTTTTTTAACAAATTTAAAATCAGTTTTGGATAGATTGTGCTATTTTTATAAGTAGTTGTTTATTTCTCCCATTTATAGGTAGTTGAACAACTATTTCGACATGAATGGGGTTGAAGGATAAAGGGTTTGGGTTTTGTGAGATTGAAAAGATAGAGAAAGTAGCAGAAGTGGAGGTAGAGACTATTGTGCCTATAAAATTAGAAAAGATTCGAATTTTAAAGAGAATAAAACGTATTCGGTATTAGGGTTTAGGGTTTCATTGCTCATACGGTACCTATAAACAGTAATTATGTAAGGAAGAAGATAAGAATTCGGAAGAGAAAGCAGTTAGAGGAGAGAGAAAATAGGGAGAAGGAGAATTGTCCAACAATTTCTATATTTTCTCTTCTTTTGTTTTCTGTATTTATATTCTAATTCTGAAATAACATGGGCCATTGTAAACAATCAACCCAATAACCCAATCCTAACACCCCAACTATTATTATTATCCCATAATAAAGTCTTTGAATCGTTTGGGCTGGCCTGCAACTCTTGTGGATCGCTTAATTAATCTTGGGTCACGAAGGGAACCCTTAGTTGGGCTTGCTACAGTTGGGCTTGCTACAGTCGTCCGTCCATGAAAGCCAGCATCGTCCGCGATGCGAGTTGGGCTGTCCGTTGGAGATAACGGCACAGAAACGGTGTGAGGCACATTGGAACAAGTGGAAGTGGAGCTATCCACGTGGTGCGGATTAAGTGGACCGCGCACTGCTGGTAGGTGAGACGTCGCAGGCGATATGAGTGAAGTATCCAAGTCAGTCAACAACAGTGTGGTCCGCTCAAGAGATGAAGGGACAGGGGAGGGCAAACGGTGAGCAAGATCCCACCTTTGAAGAGTGTCCCAATGCCGAGAACTCTGTCCGTCGGTGACCGAAGAAGCCACGGCGAACTCGTCTTCCCATGTACAATCGTCGAGGGGCAAGCCTGCCCATTGAACCAACACCTGTGGGATCTCTTGTCCTTGCCGCCATATGGATCGACGCGCGACCAAAGCTTGGGGATGGTGGAGCAGGGGATCATCGGAACTTGTCGGGGTCAACGGTGGTGGCGATGGTGTATGAGTAGCATGAAACGGACGAAGAAGGGAGACATGGAAGACATTGTGAATCCTTGCATCAGCAGGTAATAGCAAGCGATATGAGACTTGGCCGATCTTTTCTTGCACCTGATACGGCCCATAGTAACGTTGAGCCAGCTTCTGTGAAGAGCGACGAACCACAGACAGCTGACGGTGGGGTTGGAGACGCAACAACACCCAGTCACCCACAGTAAAGGTTATCTCTTTTCTCTTTCGGTCAGCATATGCTTTCATAGTGGTTTGTGCTTTGAACAAGTTGTCTTTCAGGGATCTGGTGGAGAGGTCCGAATCTATGGCATCTAAAGAGGAAGAGCCCATGGTGTAGGCTAGGAGGTTTGGTGGTTTGCAGCCAAAGGTAATCTCAAAAGGAGTCATACCCGTGGAGCGGTTGAAAGAGGTGTTGAAGTGGAATTCGGCAAAGCTAAGGTATTTGGACCAAATTTTGGGATGGTTATGGGTAAAAGCTCTGAGGTATTGTTGTAAGCATCTGTTGACCCTCTTCGTTTGTCCATCGGTTTGGGGGTGGTATGCGGTGCTATACCGCAAGGCTGTGCCCTGCAACTCGAATAAAGTCCGCCAAAAATTGCTCAAACACAGTGGATCACGGTCAGAGATGATCGTGTGGGGAAAACCATGGAGTTTACCCACTGAATCCCAGAAGACCTTAGCCACATGCGCAGCTGTATAAGTGGTGGGTAAAGCGGTGAAGTGGCCACCTTTAGAGAATCGATCTACTACAACGAAAATGGCTGTAAAACCATTGGACTGTGGTAGGTGGGTGATGAAGTCCATCGCTAAATCTGTCCAGAGAGAATCAGGTGGTGTAATGGGTTGTAACAAGCCATAAGGTGCGTGGTTTTGAGGTTTTATTTTTTGGCAGATAGAACAATTTTTGACAAACTCTTTAACATCTTTCTTGATTCCTTTCCAGGTGAAAGAATGAGAAATTCGTTGTAGAGTAGTAGTAACCCCCGAATGGCCACCTTGGATGGAGGAGTGCATGTCGTGTAGCAATTGGGGAATCAAGCTAGAACCGGAAGGGACAAAAATACGGTTATGGTAGAGGAGTAAGGGCCCTTGAACACGCCAATCAGGCCATGAATTGGGGTTGTGGTGAATATCCTGCCATATGTGTGTAGTATAAGGATCCTTCAACAATTCAGAGTGTAAAATTGATGAATAATTGGAAGTTGGTCCTGACAGCACAGTGAGATGGTGGGCAGGTTCATGTTGTTCACCATCTGGTTGTCTGGAAAGTGCATCCGCCACAATGTTGGTTTTACCGGATTTGTACTGGATGGTGAAGTTGAAGCCGAGTAACTTGGCCAAAAATAGCTGTTGTTCAGGCGTTTGGACTACTTGTGACAGGAGATGATGTAAGCTACGGTGATCGGTCCGAATAATGAATTCTGAACCAAGTAAGTATTATCTCCATTTCGCTACCGCAGCTGAAATAGCAAACATTTCCCTCACATAAGTAGATTTGTTCTTCATGGTGGCAGATAGTTTCTTGCTAAAATAAGCAATTGGGTGGTTGTTCTGGAGTAACACAGCACCAATTCCGGTACCGGAAGCATCTGTTTCCACAACGAAAGGGATGGAAAAATTTGGAAGGGCCAGGACCGGAGCCATTGTGATTAACGTCTTCAATTTCTGAAACGCCTCCAAAGCCGCTGTGGACCAATGAAAACCTGATTTGCTTAATAAATCACATAAAGGGGCTGCAACCAAAGCATAATTTTTGATGAAACGTCTGTAGTATCCGGAGAGACCCAAAAAGGCTCTGATGTGGGTCTGTGAAGAAGGCACTGGCCATTCCACAATAGCTTGGACCTTCTGTGGATCTGGTGCCACCCCAACTCCCGAGATAATGTGTCCCAGAAAATGGATGGATGGTGATGCAAACGAGCACTTGGACAGTTTGGCATAAAGAGAGTTACTGCGCAGAACTTGTAGCACTTGGCACAAATGATGAGCATGATCCTGTAAGGAAGAGCTATACACCAAAATATCGTCAAAGAAAATGACTACAAAACGGCGAAGGAAATCTGAAAAAACCTCGTTCATGGTTGCCTGAAAAGTGGAAGGGGCATTAGATAACCCGAAGGGCATTACTACAAATTCGTAATGACCTTGGTGGGTACGAAATGCCGTCTTATGGACATCAGAGGGATCCATCAAAATCTGATGATACCCTGACCGCAAGTCCAATTTGGAAAAAATTGTGGCTCCGTGTAACTCATCCAAAAGCTCATCAATTGTAGGGATGGGAAATTTGTCCTTCACTGTCACCGCATTTAAAGCTCTATAATCCACACAAAAACGCCAAGTTCCATCTTTCTTCTTGACCAACAGAACCGGCGAGCTAAAAGAAGATTGACTGGCTCTGATCAATCCCCCAGCTAACATTTCCTTTACTAGCCTCTCAATCTCATTCTTTTGGAAATGAGGATATCGATAAGGACGAACTTGGATGGGTTTAGTGTTTGGGTGGAGGACAATTTTATGGTTATATGGACGAGTAGGGGGAAGGGATGGAGGCGGTTCGAAGACATCAGCAAAATCTTGGAGTAGTGTCTGGATGGCAGGAACAGGAGGCTGTGTGATAGAAAGGGAGGAATCACCCCCCGACAGCTGGGCAAGGTTGGAATCAGCCAAGGTGGTAAAACACATGTGACATGAAGAAACCGAATTGAGGGCTACCAGCCTATGTAACTGAGCTGGGGAAATGGCAGTAGGGTCTAAGGTAAGAGCACCTTGTAACAACACTTGTGATTCACCACGTTTGAAAGACATGGTAAGATGTTTGTAATCTGTGATGATTGGACCCAATGTGGCCAACCATTGAACACCAAGTACAATGTCAGCCCCCTTGAGGTCTAGGACAAAAAGGTCCACTGAGAATAGTTCAGCCTGAATCAACAAGGGCACCTGGAAACACTTGGCCGAACAGAGCAACGTATCACCATTTCCAACTTGGACCGTGAATGGGGTGATAGACTGTAGTGTCAAATGTAGAAAGGAAGCCATCCTTGGAGTGATGAAATTATGGGTGCTGCCTCCATCAATGAGGATTTGAAGGTGGTGACCAGCAATGGTGCCTTGTAGCCGAAAGGAACGAGAATTGTGATGCCCAAATAGTGCATGGAAGCTAATCTCTGGTGGTGACGGAGAGGTCTCCACCTGTTCGAGTGAAGGTATGGTACAATCACTGTTTTCTTCATCCAATACTTCGGTGTCATTTCCCTCCATATATGAGAGAGCTGGTTTGGCTTTGCATTTATGACCAAAGGTATATCTCTCATCACAATTAAAACAAATGTTCTTCTCTCGTTTAATTCTAATCTCCTCTGGTGACAATCTCTTAATTGGAATGGCAGGGATAGGGGTAACATTGTGAATAGGAGGCGGTGTGGTTACAGTGGCAGGTGAAGCAGTGGACGGAGAGCGAGAAATCCATGGTTTCGAGATGCGTTCCTGATTAATCTGATCTTCATACACCCGAGCGAGGGCAAAGGCTTGATGAACATCAACCGGTCTGTGAGGAAGGATGGAGCAACGAATCCTGGGTTTAAGACCAGAGAGAAACATACTCTTGGTGATGGCTGGTGATAATCCAGGAACACGACTAGATAAACGTTCAAAAGTCGTCTGATAATCGTGAACAGAGGACGTTTGTTGAAGTTTAGCTAGGAGAGAAGCCGGATCCTCAAATTCCGTAGGACCAAAACGTTGATGGATAGCCAACACAAACGCATTCCAAGTGGGAATAATGCCATCCCGAGACAGTCCTTGAAACCAACCCGCGGCTGGATCCTCCAGATGGAAAGAGGCTAAAAGCAATTTATCTGGTTCAAGGGTTTGGTAATAGAGAAAGTACCGTTCAACAGCAAAAAGCCATTTAGTAGGATCACCGGAAGAGAATCGAGGAAGATCTAATCGAGGAGAACGACCTCCAGGAGCGGGACCCAGAATTCCAGGTCGACCATTTGGATTGATTACGGCATTATGGTGTTGCTGTTGAATTTGTCTGTCGAGGTCTGTTCTCAGATCCTCAAACCTCTCATTCTGTTGGTTCTCCATAGCATTGAATCTCCGGTCATGAGCTACCTCCCATGCTGTGAATTGCTGGGCGGTTGTGGTTTCTGTTGTTTGTAAACGATTTTCTGCGTGTAGTAGTTGTTGTTTAAGTTCATTGATTTGATTTTGTAGGTCTCTCATCCTAGTGTTATCAGCCATAGGAGGAGAGGCAGCAATGAAAGCACCAGATTGTAAGGAAGAAGATAAGAATTCGGAAGAGAAAGCAGTTAGAGGAGAGAGAAAATAGGGAGAAGGAGAATTGTCCAACAATTTCTATATTTTCTCTTCTTTTGTTTTCTGTATTTATATTCTAATTCTGAAATAACATGGGCCATTGTAAACAATCAACCCAATAACCCAATCCTAACACCCCAACTATTATTATTATCCCATAATAAAGTCTTTGAATCGTTTGGGCTGGCCTGCAACTCTTGTGGATCGCTTAATTAATCTTGGGTCAAACCTCCAGTTTATCTTGTTTTATAGACTAAAGTAATGTGAATTATTCAGTTAAACAAGTTGAAACTAAGGTTAATTTGGTAATTATGATCATTAGTTGAAATTCAACTAATTAAATCAAATTCTTGATATTTTAAAAGGTTTTGTTGGAAAAAGAGGATTCAAAAGGAAGATTGGATAAAGATGAAGGCAACAACCAAGGAAATAAAGATCAAAACAAAGAAGATTTCATCTTATCAG
The DNA here is from genome assembly GCA_032173675.1 of Gastrolobium villosum. Lineage (NCBI taxonomy): Eukaryota > Viridiplantae > Streptophyta > Magnoliopsida > Fabales > Fabaceae > Gastrolobium > Gastrolobium villosum. Next base: position 15,095 of record JAVKPL010002889.1, read on the forward strand.
GTTGTTGGAAAAGGGAGCTTAAGCCCCCAATGGAGGCTTAAGCCCCCAGAAAGCACATTCAGCTCCTGCCTCTGCGCGCTAAGCGCCTGCAGCGCGCTTAAGCGCCCTAGAACGGTTTTCAGCCTCTGCCTCGGCGCGCTTAAGCGCCCTCCCGCGCGCTTAAGCGCGCCACAAACAAGAATTTCCAGCACGAAGAGCGCGCTTACGCGCCCTACAGCGCGCTTACGCGCGCAACTTTAAGAAAAGCCTACTGCCTTAGGCGGCTTAAGCGCCCAACGGGGGCTTAAGCGCCCAACGAATATAGTCACTGAAAAACACTTGGAGATCCTTGGAGTCTCGGATACATGCTTGGAAGCGGCGAAGACAGATCGGAGTCAGTACATCACTGGAACTGTTAAAGATTCACCAATCACCAATGGAGTTTGGGGAAGCTTTTATAGTTATTTTTATGTTTAATTTCACCATGTCTGGCTAGTTTCTCTGTAGTTAGGGATGATGGAACCTAATTAAATCATTATGTTATGGATTAATTGTTATGAACTCTTCTCTTTTTATATTTGAATAAATTCATCTGTGTTCATTGCTTTTCATGAGTTTGCTCCTTATGGAATGACCCTTGGGAATTGTATGGCAATAGGAATGTTGGTGCATGAACCTCTATCTGATGAATTTATCATAACCCTTGTGGTCTAGGAATAGGAATAGGAATAGACACAAGGTAGTTATGCAATCCTATGATCCTTAATTTTAATGCATGTCTTCTTGGGGAATAATCGGGGAACTAGAGTTCTTCCAAGTTTACATAGGTTAGGGTAACAAGGAATTGAGCCCTAAGTAACTTAGATAGGTTCGATTGGCAATACATTAAGAGCAGGTTCTTAACAAGTTGATTCATAACGTATTGAGGAGATTAGGAGAAGTCAGAACCCTGACTACGTTTATTTTCTTAGTTAATTCTATCATTTATTTTCCGTTATTCACTTTACATTCAGAACTTTAATTACATGTTATCAACCTTTTCAACACACAAACTACGTTACTTTCCTTTTTATTAGTTCAACTAAATTAACGATAGCGAATCGGTGCTTGAGTTTAATCCTCGTGGGAACGATATCTTACTTATTCACTTTATTACTTGTACGATCGGTGCACTTGCCGAAAGTAGCAACAAGTTTTTGGCGCCGTTGCCGGGGATTAATACTTCAACATTGATAGTAACTATTAATTCTTTAGATTGGACCTTATTTTCTGAATTTTTAAATTCTGTTATTGAGTTCTTATTTTCTCTTTCGTAGTCTCTTTTCTGGTTTATGCGAGGTACCATTGACACCGATTCCTTGCAATTCGATCCAGAAATAGAGAAGACAGCAAGAAGGAATAGGAAACGTACCAAAGTAAGAAAACAACAAGAAAAAGAAGCTTCAAGCTCTACACAACCAAGAGAGGAAGCAATGGCGGAAAATGAAATTCCACAACCACGTACATTAGGAGATTACATGACTCCTGCTCGAGTCCCACAGACAGCAAGCATTGTTAGGCCAAATGTGGACGCTAACAACTTTGAGCTCAAACCAGCATTATTACAGCTGATCCAAAAAGATCAATTCGCTGGAGGAAGCATGGAAGATCCTTATACTCATCTTGAGAACTTCTTATTATATTGTGATACTTTGAAGATGAACGGAGTATCCCGTGATGCTATCTTACTTAGACTCTTTCCATGCTCACTCAAAGAGGATGGAAGATCATGGCTACAATCACTTCCTCAAGGAAGCATCACTACTTGGGATGATCTAGCTACAAAGTTCTTAGCCCGGTTCTTTTCAGCTTCAAAAATGGCACGACTCAAGGCTGAAATCACTTCTTTTGAACAAAAAGAAAGTGAAACTTTATATGACGGTTGGGAAAGATTCAAAGGACTGCTTAGGAAATGTCCACAACACGGTATTGAAGCTTGGGAGAAAGCACAAATTTTCTTCCAAGGAATGACACCAAGTACCAGAACTCTGGTAAATGCTGCAGCTGGAGGATCACTGAAGACAAAAACTCCAGAAGAAGCCTTGGAGTTGTTAGAATCTCTTGCATCACAAGAGTTTGACAATGCTCCAGTATCACATAAGAGAGCAGGAATCATGAAGTTAGAGGGATACGATGTCATCTTAGCCCAAAATGAACAGATTCTACAGTCTAACAAGAAACAACAACAACAACTAGATGCTCTAACAAAGCAATTTTCTGAATTCCAGGTTTCTCCTGTTAATACTCAAGCAGCTTCTGTTAATACTTCTGCTATTACTTGTGGTATATGTACAGGTACTCACGCTACCGAGGATTGCGATTTCAACCGAGTAACTGAAAATGCTGAAGTCAATGTACTCTGGCATGATCAAAAAGCTCCGGGAAGGAATCAATATGGTAACAATCAAAACCAAGGATGGAGGAATAAAAATCAGAATCAACACCCAGGATTCAGTTACAGTTCGAACCACCAGCTCAATCCTAATGTGCAACCACAAACTTCGCAACAAAGCAGTACATCAGAATGGGAGAAAGCATTTGCACAATTATCAAAAACTACATCAGATTTTGTTCAAAGTACAAATACATTCAGAGAGGACACTTCATCATTTATGCAAGAAACCCGAGCTTCATTCCGGAATCAAGAAGCTTCCATCCGGAATTTAGAAACTCAGATCGGGCAATTGTCAAGACAGTTCACTGAAAGGCCTCCAGGCACCTTTCCAAGCAACACAGATGTTAACCCAAACGCCCACTGTAAATCCATTATTACTAGAAGTGGGATAGTAATTGAACCAGTGATCAAGCCTTCAGCAGAGAAAAAGGCAGCAGAAAAACCTAACAGTGAAAAGGAGAAAGAAATTGAGAATGAATCTGTTGCCCAGAAAACAATTCCTGAAAAGAAGGAGTTCAAATGGGAGAAAAAGAAAGCTCAAGAGAGACAAGAGAAGCCAATTGAACTCTCACCTTATGCAAAAATTCCATATCCGCAAAGGTTTAGAGAGGAAATCAAGAAGCAGCAGTACTCTAAATTCCTTGATATATTTAAGAAACTGCAAATCAACATTCCATTTGCTGAAGCCTTGGAGAACATGCCAAACTATGCAAAATTTATGAAAGATTTACTCTCCAGGAAGCGTAAATTGAAAGAATGCGAAACGGTGGCCTTAACAGAAGAATGCAGCGCAATAATTCAAAAGAAGCTACCACCTAAACTTCAAGATCCTGGAAGTTTTAGCATTCCGATAGAAATTGGAAACATTGGTGTGGGTAAGGCATTATGTGACTTAGGAGCTAGTATCAATCTTATGCCTTTATCTATGTGCAGGGCCTTAGGTATTCAAGAACTCAAGCCAACCAAGGTTTCACTACAGTTAGCCGACAGATCAATCAGGAGGCCAGATGGAGTCATTGAAGACATACTGGTAAAAATTGATAAATTTATTTTCCCTGCAGATTTTGTCATTTTAGACATGGAGGAGGATGCTGAGATTCCCTTACTTTTGGGAAGACCTTTCTTAGCCACAGCGAGGGCCATGATTGATGTAGAGCAGGGTAAATTAATGCTGCGGGTTAACGATGATACTGTGACAATTGATGTCTTGGAATCTATGAAACATCCATCCGATGGGGGAGATTGTTTCAAGATAGATTTAATTAATGATGCAGTGTTAGATACAGTGGATGAAATACTCCAACCATTGATGGGATTGGAGTCAATAGGAGAAGAATTGTTGGAAAATTCTATGGAATCAACAAAGGGAGATCAAGAAGTTGAAAAACTGAGAAAGAAGGTTGATGATATCACTAAGGGAACACCAAAGGTTGACTTGAAAGAGCTGCCTCCTACCTTGAAATATGCATTTCTTGGAGATAGCAAAACATACCCGGTGATTATCAATGTTGATTTATCAACCACCGAAGAAGAAAAATTACTAGAAGTCTTGAGAGAGCATAAAACGGCTATAGGAACCTGTCCATATGGCGTGTTCGCATACAGACGTATGCCCTCG
>JAVKPL010002890.1:0-18889 GCA_032173675.1 Gastrolobium villosum
TTAAATTGCATAAAAGAAAAAGAAGAAGAAGAAGATGAAGAACGCGAAGAACGCTTCAGAGAAAAGTGTCTTGATCCTCCAAATTGAAAATTACATCCTACCAAAATGTTTTCCCCCTCTCCTACATATGCCCCTAGGGTTCGAAAACCAATTTGGGCTGGGCTTAATCCAGATCGGCCCGGCCCATTCGTCTAAAATGCAATATAAAATAATAAAATAAAACTAAAACTAATTTGGCTTTGGGCCACTTAAATAATTGGGCTTTAATTTAAATTACAAGTCCAATAATAAAATAATATTCCAGCAAAAAAACATGTCATCTTGAGCTCAGGTTTAGACCATCTTCCCGTCCGAATTGGGCTTCAGTAGCTGAAATAGCAATTATAGCCCTTCCCGTTAGCATCTTCCCGTCCGAATTGGGCTTCAGTAGCTGAAATATCAATTATAGCCCTTCCTGTTAGCTGCAAAACGCAACAAGAACGGATTCAATCGGACATCTGTAGAATGAGATATGGTCAAAATACGAAAGTAGTTTAAATCTGGAAAATTATGACGAAAATCAATTAAACCCAAATAAAAACTAGAATTCTAATTTAACCCAAAATACCTTTATTTAATTCAAAAAAAACCTAAAATTACCAACCAAGAGTAACAAATAAGTGTAATAAAATATGAGTTATCAGGCAACTGGTGAGAAAGTTTCATCATAGTCAACTCCTTGTCTTTGACGATACCCTTTCGCCACCAACCTAGCTTTGTAGATCTGAACGTTGCCATCTGCATCAGTCTTTCTTTTAAAGACCCATTTATTACCGATAGGAACTATTCCTTGCGGTTTAGGAACCAAGGTACCTTGTTCTGATACATCGAATCCATTTCAGATTCCATGGCTTCAAGCCATCTTGAGGAGTCAACATCTTTGACCGCCTCCTCGTAGTTACTTGGTTCATCATCCTCAACAGTTTGCTGATTCTCAATCACAAACCCGTACCTCTCAGGTGGATGGATGACCCTCGTAGATCTACGGAGTTGTGTGTTTACTTCTCCATTGGAGAACGTCGCCTGCGGAGCAGACTCTGGTTCCTCAATCTGTTCTTGTGGATCTTGCACTTCTTCAAGATCAATCTTACTCCCACTGCCTCCTTGAGAGATCAAATCCTTCTCAAGGAACTCAGCATTCTTTGACACAAACACTTTGTGTTCTTCCATGGAGTAGAAGTAGTATCCCTTAGTACCTTTAGGATACCCCACAAATAGACATTTAGTACTCTTAGCACTAAGCTTGTCTGATGTCAACGCTTTGACATAAGCTGGCGATCCCCATACCCTGAGGTAACTCAGGTTGGGTCTCTTACCACTCCATATCTCATATGGTGTGGTCTGAATAGATTTAGACGGTACCCTATTTAGAAGGTATGCCGCTGTGTCTAAGGCATATCCCCAAAACGATTTTGGAAGTTGAGTCTCACTCATCATAGACCTAACCATGTCTAACAAGGTCCTGTTTCTCCTTTCGGAGACACCGTTTTGGTGTGGTGTGTAAGGAGCGGTAAATTGTGAGAGAATTCCATTTTCTCTCAGATAACCCTGATACTCGTGGCTCAAATATTCACCACCACGATCTGATCGTAATGTCTTAATCATCTTGCCACGTTGTTTCTCCACTTCATTCCTAAACTCTTTGAACTTTTCAAACGCTTCAGATTTATATCTCATTAGGTATATATACCCAAATTTTGATTTGTCATCTGTAAAGGTAATGAAATAAGAATATCCACCTCTAGCCTCAATAGACATTGGGCCACATACATCAGTATGAATGAGTTCTAATAACTCACTAGCCCTATGACTCTCAAGCCCTTTGGGCTTTTGTTGAATCATTTTCCCAGCTAGACAAGATTCACACTGTCCATAGGATTCCAAATCCATGGAGTCCAGGTATCCATCTCTATGCATCCTAGACAATCTTGTTTCATTTATGTGCCCTAGTCTACAGTGCCAAAGACAAGATTGATTATCCGTCCTAGGTCGTTTCACATCTATATTGAGCACTTCATTTCCCATTTCCAACACATACAATCCATTTATTAAAGAAGCAGTACCGTAAACCATATCATTCAAAATGATAGAAAAAGTACCATTCCTAATACTGAAAGTATATCCATCTTGTTCTAAACAAGAAATTGAAATAATGTTTCTAGAAATTTGCGGAACATAAAGACAATTATTCAAATGCAATAAAAGGCCCGTAGGCAAAATAAGGTCAGCATCTCCAACTGAATGAGCAGCAACTCTTGCTCCATTACCAATGCGGAGATCCACCTCGTTTCTATCCAATCTCCTTGGGCTCCTATGTACCTGCAACATATTGCAGATATGAGAACCACATCCGGTATCCAATACCCATGAGGATGGATTAGCATAAGAATAATTTATCTCAATCATGAAAATACCTGAGGCAGAAGCATCACCATGCATCACCCTTGTCCTTAGATGCCTTCTTACCCTTCTTGCCTGGACAATTCCTCTTCCAGTGGCCTTTCTTGCCACAATGGAAGCACTCAGCATCACCCTTGTCCTTAGATGCCTTCTTACCCTTCTTCTTCTTGCCTTTTCCTTTGGGCTTTAGGGGGTCACCTTTTGCAGGCTCCTTACCCTTTCCCTTGGCCTTGCTAGGCCCACCAATCAAAAGAGCCTGTGTCCTATCCTTCTTGATAGACACTTCAGCTGTTGTTAACATGCTTAACAACTCAGGCAAGCTCACTTGCATTGAAAGTAAACTGGCCTTTGAAGGCCGATGCATGTAAGGTGTAAAATAAAAATTTTACTGCGGAACATACATGCACACATAGGTTAATGCTTTAAGACAACATGATGTTACCTTGTTTTGGCCTGATCAGTCAGGGAGATGAGATGTCAGGCTTGAAGGGTTCAAACCCTCTAATGGTGATCCACACCACCGTTCGTCTATGATGCAAGAACTCTTTCTTGAAAGCCACCAGATGAACACTACAATGAGGCTTGCTATGCGCACAAGTGGTGAAGGTGGAGGCCAGGTATCCTGTTTGGAAAGGTGTACTGAGCTACCCTACAGAATGGTGCATAGATGGAGAAGAGTTGGCTAGGTTTTTCACTGAAACCTCAGGTGAGGAACATGTCATATTTATGCGCACCCTTTGGAGAGGAGGAGGGAATTCAATCATTCAAAATGAAAACAAACTTTCAAATTTCTTTGAAAGTTGCGCATGAAACAGTGTGATAAGGTGGAGCTGTTGCAAAACTAACTTTGCCAACAACCTCCAATCTTATCCACATGAATTTAAATTCAAATTAATTTAAACTTAAATTCATAAACTATCATATAGTATATAGTTCTCATGCGCATAATTCAGCCCTAGAAAGGGTTCAAATACATTGAGTAGTTGCATTCAAAATTTGAATCAACTCACCCACTGATTCCCTCAACCACCAAATCTGAATGGAGGTTTGTTTTAAGTGATAAGATAACACTCTTATCACCTAAAAGTTGCGCACCAAACAGCCTAGGGAGAGCATCCAAAGATGCTTCTTCATCCAAGGAATATGCTCCAATAAGATCCTGTCTTATCCTTTTGTTATGAAACAACTTTTCAAAACCAATTCAAATTCGAATTCAAACACTTGAATTCAAACGTTCAAACATTCAAATTCAAAATTCAAAATTCAAAATTTCAAATTTCAAATTCAAAATTCGAATTTCAAAATTCAAATTCAAATTCAAATTTTAAAATTCAAATTTCAAATTCCAAATTTCAAATTCAAAATTCGAATTTCGAAATTCAAATTCTAAATTCAAATTTCAAAATTTAAATTTCAAATTCAAAATTCGAAATTCAAATATTTGATTATTAATTTAACTAATTAAATTAATTAGTAATGGCTTGGACTATCCAAGCCCATTACTAAACTCCATGCACCACCCACCCATTTAGGTGGGCTTCCAAACAGCTTCTTGGGCTAATAACATTATTAGGCCCAATACCTTTAAAGCTAGTCCATCATGACTACAAGGTGTTAGTGTGTGACCCATTAGGTCCAACTTAGCTACTGACATAACTGGGCTTGGGCCCAACAAGCCCACAACCCAATTAATGACAACACAGAGCACTAGCAATGCTTTGTTGCCCCAGAACTAGTCAGATTAATGACTTGATCAACCTATTGCACATATTTGGTTACCGTATGTATTTCCCTTCGTCCCGGTTATCTTCCCATTAACCTAGGGTAAGGAAATGTATCAACCCCTGCGGTTTAGGGTAAGCTTTATTCGAAATAGGGAATCTTCAATTTACTGACTCTAAAGGCAGATCATCTCATGATCTCTTTTACTATGCATAGATTCCCGAGTCGCTGTAAATGTCATCCCGATTTCTCCGGTTTACAGATAACCTGATCTCTCACAGAGATTTGATGAATTCCTTTAGCTTATTACCCTAGCCCTGTGCCCTTTAAGGACACGCCCAACAGTATACCTATGAGTCTCCATGTTTCAGGCAGACGAGGTATACAATCAAAACATGCCTTCAAGAACACAGTCTAGGTAATAACTTCTGGTCTAAGGAAAGACATACCCAAACATAAAGAGATTACTCTAATGACACTATCTGTGAGATTTCCTCATAGAGTCTCTTTTTGGGTCTGTTCAGTGCGAGCTATACTCTTATAGATCCACCCACGACTTTAGCTAAGATATCTCCATATCTGCGGCTCATGAGGTCTTTTACCTTGTATCCATATACAAGTAGATAAGTCGTACTAGTCTTTACTCGAGATCACTGATCCCCAAACTCAGTGTCTCTAGACTAGGAACATATAATTAGGAATAGACATGCAATATCCTTGAATCCTCATGATCGTGATCTCATCACAGATACTCAAGAGATACCTGCTCTATTCCAAGGGGTTTATCCAGTTCGTTCATATAATATTAACAGTAATATCGAGACACAATATGAAACTGAATAAACAGTGCTTTCATTTATTTGCGACAAACAAAGTTCTACATCTAGTGTCCTTTATTTAATCAAAAGATTGTCTCTAGGACACCCATATGCTAACATGCATCCCATGCATATTGTAATTCATGATGAATTGACTGAAGGAAGGTGGAAGTGAGGTGAGGACTAAGTCATTACTTAGCTCGGCATCCATGATGAAGCCTAGGTTTCCTAGCTTCTCAATCAGCCCGATCATCTTGAGAACATGGCTGGCAACAGACATGCTCTCAGTCATCCTACAAGAGAACAGTTCTCTTGAGGCCTCATACCTCTCATGCCTGCCTTTAATATCATACAACTCCTTGAGATGTACGATAATAGAGGGAGCATCCATATGCTCATGCTGCTTTTGCAGTTCAGGCGACATGGATGCCAACATGATGCATACTGCCATCACATTGTCATCCAAGTGCTGTTGGTGGGTTACGAAATCAAATTCCGCAAACCCTTCTTCCCCTTCCCGTGAAGCTATGGGTATTACAGCATCTAAAACGTAGGCAATCTTTTCGGCCCTTAGAACTATTCTTAGGTTCCGATACCAGTCCATAAAATTCGAACCGGTCAGTTTATTCGTATCGAGTATTGAACGCAGTGACAGTGGATTAGTCATACTATAAGCTAAAAAGGATGTAAAGATAGTTTTAGTTAATATACAGTTATGTAGTTAAAAGCAAATTATTAAAGACTTGAAATAATTTGCCCCTCCCACTATTTTATCTAAGTCAATGACCCTTCCTTTTGACTTAGGGTTAATCTACTTTAGATTTTACCTTAGTGGGATTAAGAGTGCGATTATTTATTTTAACCTCTGTCTGAGACCGCAAGATTAATTTAAATAAAGGGTTGATCTTTATCAACAGTATCTCATACCCTCTCTTAACATTAGGTTGACAACTCTTTGTCACTTAGTGGTGCATCTCATGCAACCAACCTAGCACCATTACCCTAAGCACATAAGCCCGGCTGTGCCTGCAACTTATGTCTTAGTTAAGCATTAAACCAGCACCCTAAGTGTCTTACACTTCAAACACTACTCTAGCCCAACGAAATAGTGGGTCCCAACTGAGTTGTGGAGCACCACTATGTAGAAGAGTTTTGAGTAGCATTGGTGGTGGGAGGTAATCATATGCTTAATTATTTATTCCTTTTAAGGGTTCCTTTTATCTTGGGGTTAATTAGGTCCCATCAAACGCATATTGTAAGTTATCATGCTAGTCGATACCTATGTCAAACATCTATCGGTATACACTAGTCGCTATTGGACAAACATAATAACCATACAAAACGCGGTTTGCCCAATTTATGCATACTAGACGTTCTAATCATACATGCATATAAACAGTTTATATTGAGATAGCCATGGTGCTTGCGCTTTTGTCCTTTTGCTTCTTTAAGCAACGGCCGCTTGTCGTCTATACGCCACTAGCCTATTTCTCTAATTACAAATAACTAAAGAAACTCCATAACATTTTGGAGGGACAAAATTACAAAATTTAAATTACAAATACACTTGTAAATTAAAATGCGCGATTACACATTAATTTAAAAATTCAAAAAAAATTCAAATCCGGGCACCATGACCATCCCCTTCCTGTTTGTACCTGAAAAGTTCAAAACTTGCAAACACAAACATTATATTATCACATAACATTTTCACATGTATTTTGACATTTAACATTTAAACATCAAAATAACATCAAGATTCATAATCTTAAATTTCTCATTGGCCGAATTTAAAAACAATTTCAATTCAAATTTTGTTAATTCTTTCTTAAAGAACACAAAATTAAACCATGCATGTAGCCATGAATCCCTACATGGCCGAATCATATAGGTGACTATATGATAAATTTTGTCACAAAATTTCATGCATATAAACATGACACAATTCATGGAGAAAAATAAGAAATCATTCAAGGTACTCTTAGTACCCTCCATGGCCGAATCTACCCTTTCAAAAAGGGTGTTCCTTTTAAAGATTTCATAAAGAAAAAGAAACTAAACCATGATGCATAATGTTTTCTGAACACAGAATCAAATTTACATGTTCATAAAAACAAAAACTTTAACACTTTAAAGGATTTGTGATTCAAAATCCATATGCAGAATTTAAACTTTAACCCTTTAAAGATTTTTGACCGTGAAAAACTCTTTTCACAAACAAGGTACCATCACCCGTCGATGGTAAAGCAACCGGGCTCTGATACCACTTGTAAATTAAAATGCCTTTGAAGGCCGATGCATGTAAGGTGTAAAACAAAAATTTTACTGCGGAACATACATGCACACATAGGTTCATGCTTTAAGACAGCATGATGTTACCTTGTTTTGGCCTGATCAGTCAGGGAGATCAGATGTCAGGTTTGAAGGGTTCAAACCCTCTAATGATGATCCACACCACCGTTTGTCAATGATGCAAGAACCCTTTCTTGAAAGCCACCAGATGAACACCACAGTGAGGCTTGCTATGCGCACAAGTGGTGAAGGTGGAGGCTAGGTATTCTGTTTGGAAAGGTGTAGTGAGCTACCCTACAGAATGGTGCATAGATGGAGGAGAGTTGGCTAGGTTTTCATAAAACCCTAAGGTGAGGAACAAGTCATGTTATATGCGCACACTTGGAGAGGAGGAGGGATTTAAATCATTCAAAATGAAAAACAAACTTTCAAACTTCTTTGAAATTTGCGCATAGAACAGTGAGATAAGGTGGAGCTGTTGCAAAACTAACTTTGCCAACAACCTTCAATCTTATCCACATGAAATTAAGTTCAAAATAATTTAAACTTAAATTCATAAACTATCATATAGTATATACTTCTCATGCGCATAATTCAGCCCTACAAGGGGTCCAAATATATTGAGTAGTTGCATTCAAAATTTGAATCAACTCACCCACTGATTCCCTCAACCACCAAATCTGAATGGAGGTTTGTTTTAAGTGATAAGATGACATTCTTATCACCTAAAACTTGCGCACCAAACAGCCAAGGAAGTGTCTCCAAAGATGCTTCTTGATCCAAGGAATATGCTCCAATAAGATCCTGTCTTATCCTTTTGTTATGAAACAACTTTTCAAAACCAATTCAAATTCGAATTCAAACACTTGAATTCAAACGTTCAAACATTCAAATTCAAAATTCAAAATTTCAAATTTCAAATTCAAAATTCGAATTTCAAAATTCAAATCCAAATTCAAATTTAAAATTCAAATTTCAAATTTCAAATTTCAAATTCAAAATTCGAATTTCGAAATTCAAATTCTAAAATCAAATTTCAAAATTCAAATTTCAAATTCAAAATTCGAAATTCAAATATTTGATTATTAATTTAACTAATTAAATTAATTAGTAATGGCTTGGACTTTCCAAGCCCATTACTAAAATCCATGCACCACCCACCCATTTAGGTGGGCTTCCAAACAGCTTCTTAGGCTAACAACATTATTAGGCCCAATACCTTTAAAGCTAGTCCATCATGACTACAAGGTGTTAGTGTGTGACCCATTAGGTCCAACTTAGCTTCTGACATAACTGGGCTTGGGCCCAACAAGCCCACAACCCAATTAATGACAACACAGAGCACTAGCAATGCTTTGTTGCCCCAGAACTAGTCAGATTAATGACTTGATCAACCTATTGCACATATTTGGTTGCCGTATGTATTTCCCTTCGTCTCGATTATCTTCCCATTAACCTAGGGTAAGGAAATGTATCAACCCCTGAGGTTTAGGGTAAGCTTTATTCGAAATAGGGAATCTTCAATTTACTGACTCTAAAGGCAGATCATCTCGTGATCTCTTTTACTATGCATAGATTCCGAGTCCCTGTAAATGTCATCCCGATTTCTCCGGTTTACAGATAACCTAATCTCTCACAGAGATTTGACGAATTCCTTCAGCTTATTACCCTAGCCCTGTGCCCTTTAAGGACACGCCCAACAGTATACCTATGAGTCTCCATGTTTCAGGCAGACGAGGTATACAATCAAAACATGCCTTCAAGAACACAGTCTAGGTAATAACTTCTGGTCTAAGGAAAGACATACCCAAACATAAAGAGATTACTCTAATGACACTATCTGTGAGATTTCCTCAGAGTCTCTTTTTGGGTCTGTTCAGTGCGAGCTATACTCTTATAGGTCCACCCACGACTTTAGATAAGATATCTCCATATCTGCAGCTCATGAGGTCTTTACCTTGTATCCATATACAAGTAGATAAGTCGTACTAGTCTTTACTCCAGATCACTGATCCCTAAACTCAGTGTCTCTAGACTAGGAACATATAATTAGGAATAGACATGCAATATCCTTGAATCCTCATGATCGTGATCTCATCACAGATACTCAAGAGATACCTGTTCTATTCCAAGGGGTTTATCCAGTTCGTTCATATAATATTAACAGTAATATCGAGACACAATATGAAACTGAATAAATAGTTCTTTCATTTATTTGCGACAAACAAAGTTCTACATCTAGTGTCCTTTATTTAATCAATATGAGATATGGAGTGGTAAGAGACCCAACCTGAGTTACCTCAGGGTATGGGGATCGCCAGCTTATGTCAAAGCGTTGACATCAGACAAGCTTAGTGCTAAGAGTACTAAATGTCTATTTGTGGGATATCCTAAAGGTACTAAGTGATATTACTTCTACTCCATGGAAGAACACAAAGTGTTTGTGTCAAAGAATGCTGAGTTCCTTGAGAAGGATTTGATCTCTCAAGGAGGCAGTGGGAGTAAGATTGATCTTGAAGAAGTGCAAGATCCACAAGAACAGATTGAGGAACCCGAGTCTGCTCCGCAGGCGACGTTCTCCAATGGAGAAGTAAACACACAACTTCGTAGATCTACGAGGGTCATCCATCCACCTGAGAGGTACGGGTTTGTGATTGAGAATCAGCAAACTGTTGAGGATGATGAACCAAGTAACTACGAGGAGGCGGTCAAAGATGTTGACTCCTCAAGATGGCTTGAAGCCATGGAATCTGAAATGGATTCGATGTATCAGAACAAGGTATGGACCTTGGTTCCTAAACCGCAAGGAATAGTTCCTATCGAAAATAAACGGGTCTTTAAAAGAAAGACTGATGTAGATGGCAACGTTCAGACCTACAAAGCTAGGTTGGTGGCGAAAGGGTATCGTCAAAGACAAGGAGTTGACTATGATGAAACTTTCTCACCAGTTGCCATGATCAAATCTATTAGGATCATGCTTGCAATAGCAGCATACCACGACTATGAAATTTGGCAAATAGATGTCAAGACCGCCTTCTTGAATGGGTTCTTGAAGGAGGAAGTGTACATGACACAACCTGAAGGCTTTGAAAACAAAGATTAGGAGCATATGGTATGCAAACTACAAAGGTCAATATATGGGCTAAAGCAAGCGTCAAGGAGTTGGAATATACGTTTTGATGAAGTCGTTAAGAGTAACGGTTTTATAAAGAACGAGGATGAACCTTGTGTTTACAGAAAGGTTAGTGGGAGTAATGTCGTCTTCCTAGTGCTCTATGTAGATGACATATTGCTAATAGGAAATGACATCCCCACATTAAAAATAACGAAAGAGTGGCTTTCAGAAAACTTTACCATGAAGGATTTGGGAGAGGCAGCCTTTATACTTGGTATAAAGATCTATAGAGATAGATCCAAGAGGCTGCTGGGTTTATCTCAATCCACGTACGTTGACAAGATGTTAAAGAGGTTTAGCATGGAAGGGTCGAAAAGGGGTTTTCTTCCTGTCAGTCATGGGGTACACCTATCAAGGGCTATGTGTCCTAAGTCACAGCCTGAGAAGGATCGCATGAGTGGAATTCCATACGCTTCGGCTATTGGATCCATCATGTATGCCATGATATGTACGAGACCAGATGTCTCATATGCTTTAAGCATTACAAGCAGATACCAGTCAGACCCTGGAGAGGGTCACTGGACGGCAGTCAAAATCATCCTTAAATACTTAAGAGGAACTAAGGATGCGTTTCTGGTCTATGGTGGGGTTAATGGGTTAATAGTGAAAGGGTTCACTGATGCCAGCTTTCAGAGTGACAAAGATGACTGCAAGTCACAGTCAGGATTCATATTCACCTTAAATGGTGGGGCAGTGTCTTGGAAAAGTTCCAAGCAGGAGACAACAGCAGATTCAACGACAGAGGCTGAATACATAGCTGCTTCAGAAGCAGCTAAGGAGGCAGTGTGGATCAAGAAGTTCATAAATGAACTAAGGGTGGTTCCAAGCGTGGATGAGCCCATACAGTTGCTTTGCGACAACACAGGAGCCGTTGCGCAGTCAAAGGAACCTAGGTCTCATCAAAGATCTAAACACGTGCTCCGCAGATATCATTTGATTAGAGAAATCATTGATAGGAATGATGTAAAAATGGATTATGTTCCCACAGACGATAACCTGGCCGATTCTCTGACAAAGGCTGTTTCTCAGAGAAAACATGATAGTCATTATGAGGCTTTGGGCATACGACTTAGGTCTGATTGGCTCTAGGCCAAGTGGGAGCTTGTTAGCATATGGGTGTCATAGAGACAATCTTTTGATTAAATAAAGGACACTAGATGTAGAACTTTGTTTGTCGCAAATAAATGAAAGCACTATTTATTCAGTATCATATTGTGTCTCGATATTACTGTTAATATTATATGAACGAACTGGATAAACCCCTTGGAATAGAACAGGTATCTCTTGAGTATCTGTGATGAGATCACGATCATAAGAATTCAAGGATATTGCATGTCTATTCCTAATTATATGTTCCTAGTCTAGAGACACTGAGTTTGGGGATCAGTGATCTCGAGTAAAGACTAGTACGACTTATCTACTTGTATATGGATACAAGGTAAAGACCTCATGAGCTGCAGATATGGAGATATCTTAGCTAAAGTCGTGGGTGGACCTATAAGAGTATAGCTCGCACTGAACAGACCCAAAAAGAGACTCTATGAGGAAATCTCACATATAGTGTCATTAGAGTAATCTCTTTATGTTTGGGTATGTCTTACCTTAGACCAGAAGTTATTACCTAGACTGTGTTCTTGAAGGCATGTTTTGATTGTATGCCTCGTCTGCCTGAAACATTGAGACTCATAGGTATACTGTTGGGCGTGCCCTTAAATGGCACAAGGCTAGGGTAATAAGTTGAAGGAATTCGTCAAATCTCCGTGAGAGATTAGGTTATCTGTAAACCGGAGAAATCGGGATGACATTTACAGGGACTCGGGAATCTATGCATAATAAAAGAGATCATGAGATGATCTGCCTTTAGAGTCAGTAAATTGAAGATTCCCTATTTCGAATAAAGGTTACCCTAAACCGCAGGGGTTGATACATTTCCTTACCCTAGGTTAATGGGAAGATAACCGAGACGAAGGTAAATACATACGGTAACCAAATATGTGCAATAGGATGATCAAGTCATTAATCTGACTAGTTCTGGGGCAACAAAGCATTGCTAGTGCTCTGTGTTGTCATTAATTGGGTTGTGGGCTTGTTGGGCCCAAGCCCAGTTATGTCAGAAGCTAAGTTGGACCTAATGGGTCATACAATAACACCTTGTAGTCATGATGAACTAGCTTTAAAGGTATTGGGCCTAATAATGGTTGTTAGCCCAAGAAGCTGTTTGGAAGCCCACCTAAATGGTGGAGGGCGCATGGAGCATAGTAATGGGCTTGGATAGTCCAAGACATTACTAATTAATTTAATTAGTTAAATTAATTATCAAACATTTGAATTTTGAATTTTGAATTTGAAATTTGAAATTTGAAATTTGAATTTGGAATTTGGAATTTGAAATTCGAATTTGGAATTGGAAATTTGAAAATTTGAAATTTGAAATTTGAAATTTGAAATTTGAAATTAGGATTTTTGAATTTTGAATTTGATTGTTTGAACATTTGAATTCAAGTGTTTGAATTCGAATTTGAATTGGCTATGAAAAGTTGTTTCTTAACAAAAGGATAAGATGAGATCTTTTGGAATATTCCCTGCATCAAGAAAAGATATTTGATCTTATCCAATGATGAAGTGGTGTGCAAATTTGGATCCAAAGTGAGTGTCATTTTGTCATCTAAATGTACTGCAATTCTGATTTGGTTGGTTAAGAGAATCAGTGAGTTAGTTGATTCAAATTTGAATGCAACTACTCAATGTATCTGGACTCAAAATAGGACTAAATGGGGCGTATAAAATGGTTGGTCATGTGATGACAATTAGGTCAGAATCTTGAAAGGATAATGACCTAATCTTATATGGATTCAAATGAAAGGTGGTTAGCAATTTCGAATTGCAAACAAATCCTTGATTCCCTCCAACCATGCGCATATTTGGTGAGATTTTCAAGTAAGAAAATCTTATCATTCCATCCTACAAATTAACCTAAAGTGTGCGCAAAAGGGAGCTCATTATTCACCTTAGGGTTTTTCACAAAACCTAGCCTACACTCCTTCATCTCATGCGCCATTCTGTAGGGTAGTTCACTACACCTTTCCAAACACAATACCTAGCCTCCACCTTCACCAATTGGGCATATAGCAAGCCTCATTGTGGTGATCATCTGGTGGCTTGCAAGAAGGTGTTCTTGCATCATTGACGAACGGTGGTGTGGATCAACATTAGAGGGTTTGAACCCTTCAGACCTGATAATTGATCTCCCTGACTGATCAGGCCAAAACAAGGTAACATCATGCTGTCCTAAAGCATGGATCTTTTTGTGCATGTATGTTTTCGCGTGAAGAATTTTTGTTTTTCCACCTTACTTTCATGGATAGTCTGCTCAGTCTGTCCATCAGTCTGAGGGTGATAGGTTGTACTCAGTCTCAACTGCGTACCAAAAGCTCCCTGCAGCGCCTCCCAGAACCGAGATGTGAACTTCGGGTCCCTATCACTGATGATACTCTCGGGCACCTCGTGAAGCCTCAGGATCTCGCGAACATACAGTTTGGCCAACTGCTCTATAGTGAAGCTCACCTTCACTGGAAGAAAATGGGCAGACTTCGTCAGTCTGTCCACAATGACCCATTTCGAGTTACAGCCAACCTGAGTCTTCGGCAAACCCACAACGAAGTCCGTGGAAATTCTCTCCCATTTCCACTCTGGAATCTCGAGAGGTTGAAGTTTACCAGACGGCTTCTGGTGTTCGATCTTCACTTTCTGACAAATCAAACACTTGGACACGAAAACAACATCTTTCCTCATGCCCGACCACCAGAAGTTCTTCTTCAGATCTTGACATATCTTTGTAGCACCAGGGTGGATAGAAAACTGGCCCTTATGGCCTTCTGCCATAACCTCATCAGTCAGTGGACCTCGAGGAACCATAATCCTCTGCTGAAACATCAGAAGTCGATCTTCATTCCAAGACACACCGTCTTGGTTCTTCACATAATCCAGGCACTCTCTCTGAACTTGCGCCTCTTTGATCCTTTCCAACAGCTCATTCACAAAGTTTTCTGCCTCCATCTCGAAAAGTGCACTCTCGCATGGACTGGTCACTGCCAACTTCCGAAACTTCGCAACCACATCAAAGTTACAAAGTAACGAATTAGGCAAGCCCCCGGATTTTCGGCTCAAAGCGTCGGCTACCACATTGGCCTTACCAGGATGGTACTTCAGCTCAAAGTCGTAATCCTTCAGGAACTCCATCCATCTTCTCTGCCTCATGTTCAACTCCTTCCGGTCAAACAGATACTTCAAGCTCTTGTGGTCACTGAACACCACAAACTGCATACTGAACAGATAATGCCTCCAAATCTTGAAGGCAAACACGATCGCAGCCAGCTCAAAATCATGAGTCGGGTAGTTCTCCTCATGAGGCTTCAACTGCCTTGAAGCAAAAGCCACAGCTCTACCAGACTGCATCAACACACAGCCCAGCCCCTTTCTAGAAGCATCACAGTAAAGCTCAAACTGCTCTTTAGGATCAGGAAGGACCAACACTGGAGAAGTAGCCAATCTCTCCTTCAACTCCTGAAAGCACTCCTCACACTCATGAGTCCACACAAACGAAGTCTCCTTCCGAGTAAGACGAGTCAAAGGGAGAACCATCGTGGAGAAACCCTTGATGAACCTCCGGTAGTAACCTACCAAGCCCAGGAAACTCCTCACTTCCGTAACTATCTTGGGCCTCTCCCAATCCAGTAAGGCCTCGATCTTGTTGGGATCCACTGCAACTCCATCTGCTGAAATCATATGCCCCAGAAACTTGACTGATTTGAGCCAAAACTCACACTTAGAAGGCTTAGCATAAAGCTTTTTCTCCTTCAGAACTTGCAGAACAATCCTCAGATGCTTCGCATGCTCCTCCCCAGTCTTGGAGTAAATCAAAATGTCGTCAATGAAGACAATCACAAACTGATCCAAAAATGGCTGGAAAATCCTATTCATGTAATCCATGAACACTGCCGGCGCATTTGTGAGTCCAAAAGGAATCACCAAATACTCATAGTGACCATATCTCGAACGAAACACGGTCTTTGGGACTTCCTCCGGTTTCACTCGAATTTGATGGTATCTGGACCGGAGATCAATCTTAGAATACACACAAGCGCCCTTGAGCTGATCCAACATATCATCAATCCGAGGAAGGGGATACTTGTTCTTGATCGTCACTTGTTCAACTGTCGATAATCGGTGCACAATCGCATTGTCCCGTCCTTCTTCTTCACAAAGATGACCGGTGCTCCCTAAGGAGACACACTCGGCCGGACGAAATCTTTCGCTGAAAGATCCTCTATATGCTTCTTCAGCTTGGCCAACTCCGGTGGCGACATCCGATATGGAGCTAAGGAAATCGGCCCCACACCAGGCAATAAATCAATGGAGAACTCTATCTCTCGCTGTGGCGGAAACTCAGGAATCTCCTCAAGGAACTCCCCCACCACAGGAATGCTAGTGATATCCTCCTGTGTCCCACTCACCAAACCTCCCAACATGATATACCCAAATGCCCCTGCTCTCAAGGCCTTCCTAGCCTGCAGCACATAAATATATGGCGAGGAACTAGCTGTGGAATCACATACAGACATCACCATACCCTTTGCACAGCAATCGATCAGTGCACAATTTCTAGACAACCAATCCATGCCCAGAATAATTTCCAATTTGGCCATCGGCAACCCTATCAGATCTACCGAGAACTCACGGCCATTCTACTGAAACGCTACATCGCGGTGAACCGTGGTAGAATCACAAATTTCTCTGGTGGTGGTAGTCACCCACAACGGTGGAGAAAGCACAGACATGGGCAGCTCAAGCCCCAAAACAATCGGGGTTGCCACAAACGAATGCGTAGCCCCGAAATCAAACAACACATCAATAGAAGAATCACCAATAGACACAGTACCTCTAAAAAGGTTCGGAGCACGGTACGACTGCTGCCTATCCAAGGTGTACACTCGCCCCGTAGCAGGTGGCAGTGTAGGTGCCGAAGTAGAAGCCATCGAAACCATCTGCAAAGGAACTGCACAGCTGCAGCTCTCACCATCGACGACGGACAGTCTCTGGAGAAGTGGCCCTCCTTGCCACACTAGAAACAGATCAGCTGACCGAAAATGCAGCGACCAACATGCTCCTTCCCGCACCCCACACACCTCGGAGTGGAAGGAGGCCTGACTGAACTCCCTTGCTATGAAGCGGCTCTCTTGAACTGACCAGGCGCCTGCCTAGTTGCCAACTGCTTGCCCTTGCCCTTCCCAGCAAACTTCCTGTCCTTCTAGGATGTAGGAGTAGGAGTGGAAACAACAGTCCCCTTGGTCTCATCGACCTTGGCCCTCTTGGCCTTGCTTGCCACGCAAACATCCTCAATATCCTTACACTGCTGAACCAGTGTACCAAAATCCCTCGAAGCAGCTCCAGCAATATGATCAGCAATCACCTCATTAAGTCCTCTCCGGAACTTAGCAGCCAGAAATGTCGAAGTAGGAGGAACCATCCGGAAGTGCGCAAACTTCACCAGCTCATTGAACTTGGCCAAGTACTCATCCACAGTCATCGATCCCTGAACCAAACAATCAAATTCCCCCTGTTTCCTTTCTTGAGCATCGTAGGGAAAGTATCTGCCCAAGAAGCACTCCTCAAAGAATGGCCATGCCATAACACGACCCTGCATCTTGAAAGCTCGAGAGGTGTTCGTCCACCACTCATGGGCATTGCCCTCCAGCATATAAGTCACGAACATCAGCTTCTGTGGGTCAGTGCACTGCATGACCTGAAATATCTTGTCCATCGATTACAGCCATCTCGCCGCAGTAATAGGATCCAGAGATCCCTCATACACAGGTGGCTTATGCTTCCTGAAAGCACTCAGCAGGCTCTGCCAAGGTCTCCACTGTCTCAGCAACATGAGCAGCACTGCCAATCTGGCTATGGCTCTCCTCCTGATTACTAGGTGGAGGCGGCGGCGATGGTGGCGGTGGAGCCTGGCCGACTGCAGGACCAGCCCTCAACTCCTCCAACATGACTCTCATCATCGTCATGTTCGCCATCCTGTTCGCCTCGAGGACTTGCTCAGTGGTCCTCCGGTTCGCTTCACGAACCTCAGCTGCGGCTATCCGGTTCGCTTCGTGAAAAGCTTCCATCATTGCCGCATTGGCCTGTCTAATGGCCTCCTGATCGTCTTCTCTGGCCGCTGCATCTCAGCCAATGCGGTCAGGACAGGATCGGGTTGATCCTCCAAAGTGTCTCGTGTTCTCCCGGATCTTACCATGACTCTGAACAAGTTACACAATTTATGAGTTGATCAGGCCCACACATTGTGATCACATATGCATTGTCATAATAACATTCGATGGAGTAAACACATAAGACAGACACAACCAAACAACCTAGCAATTGCAATACATACAGGCTTTTCCCTCGAACCATTGCTCTGATACCATAAATGTAACACTCTGTATATATACGGTTAGTGATTGCCTTTTTGGGTTGTAACACCCATTGCTCTGTTTCTAAATGGGTTGAAGCCATAGCCACTCCAACTAATGATTCTCGGGTAGTGATTGCCTTTTGAGAAAGAACATCTTTGCCAGATTTGGAATTCCGAGAGCCATCATCAGTGATGGGGGCACTCATTTTGATAATAGGTGGGTTGAATATGCTCTTGCAAAGTATGGAGTCTGTAACACCCCGTATATATCCGGTAATGTTACCATACTATCGTATTAAGCTGCGCTTAATTAAAAATGCGGAATATCTTTTTCTTTTCAATTATTATGCCGTTATCATTACCAACTTGCTTATTAATCAGCTAATAAAACATTGACTGTATGTAATTGCAATAAAACAGCTAACTGAAATACCTCATTAAATAAATATCATAAGCATAAGTCTCTAGTCATGGAACTACAACACGTGGACCGGACTAACTAATCAGTTTATACAACTCAGCTCAAATACTAACATAAAGTGACATGGACAAACCATATGCTCACACAAATAAGGCAACAAAGCCCAACATCAGTCTCAACATCAACAGAGTAATAATAAAGGTGCGGAAAACATAAACAACATCCAATCTAGTCATGCTATCATCAAGGCTGTCATAACAATAATCATCAATCATGCTCTGGCCTCTTGCCACCAGAGACATCAGCCCCCATACTACCTGAACCTGAAATAAGCATTCACCAAATGTGGGGTGAGATCTCAAAACAAGAAAGCCAAACGTGGGGTGAGATCTCTAAACAAGAAATCTCAGTAAGACAAGGGGTCCTCAAGGATCTTCCACCCCAAGCTCACTTACATGTGCAATATAAGTTCCAAAAGCATTTAAACAATATAAGTTCCAAAATAGTGCAATGCAGCAGATAATCATCTCATGTGTATTATAACTATTCTACTGATCAGAGAA
>JAVKPL010002891.1:0-18771 GCA_032173675.1 Gastrolobium villosum
GCATTCTGGAACCAACATGCGTCCTAATAATAACTACCGACACTGAAGATTGGAGGAGACCAATCGTGGCTTACCTTGAAAAAGGAACCTTGCCAGAAGATACTAAAGAAGCAAAAAAGCTGGTCAGGAACTCGGCTTGCTTCACCATAGTAGAGGGTCAGCTCTACAAAAAGGGTTTCTATGCACCCATGCTGAAGTGCCTCGACAAAAACGAAGTTGAATATGTGTTATCCGAGATCCATGAAGGCATCAACGGACATCACATGGGGGGCAAAACATTGGCTAAAAAGGCTTTAAGAGCTGGGTATTACTGGCCAACAATGGCGGCTGACGCCATGGAACATGTTCAGCGATGTGAGCAGTGCCAGAAGCATGCACTGATAATTCATGCACCCCCAGAGGAATTGCAGACCATAACGGCACCTTGGCCATTTTTTAAATGGGGTATGGACCTTTTAGGACCCTTTGCTGCCGCTGAAGGACAACTAAAGTGGCTGATAGTCGCGGTCGACTACTTCACCAAATGGATTGAGGCTGAACCCCTGGCCACCATCACCTCGGCCAGGATACGACGCTTCTTCGAAAGGAACCTGGTAAGTCGGTTTGGAATCCCTGCAGAAATTGTAACCGACAACGGGACCCAATTCATTGATAAGAAATTCCAAGAACTCATGTCCGACTTCAAAATAAAGCACCGTTTCGCCTCAGTGGAACATCCCCAGACCAACGGGCAAGCCGAGTCTGCCAATAAGGTAATAATCAACGGACTCAAGAAAAGGCTTGACGAGGCCAAGGGAAACTGGGTACAGCAATTACACCTAGTCTTAAGGGGTACAGAACAAGTGTTCAATCCGCAACAGAAGAAACCCCCTTCAGACTAACATACGGTTGCGAAGCAATGATTCCGGTTGAGATCGGAGAACCGTCATGGAGAAGGGCCCAAAGACTGCAAGGCACTGAGGGACAAAATGATGAAGCACTGTTGATTGAGCTCGACCTGTTGGATGAGTGCAGGGAGAACGCCAGATACAAAAATATGATGGCCAAGCGCCTAGTTACGGCTAGGTTTAATAGGAAGGTAAGACCTCGGTCATTTCAGAGTGGCGACCTAGTTTTGAGAAGAGCCGACATCGGCAACAAGAATGCCAAAGATGGAAAGCTCGCAGCAAATTGGGAAGGCCCTTATAGGGTCAAGGATAATCTCTGAAAGGGAGCCTACACTCTGGAAACTCTATCAAAAAAGCCAGTAAAAAGAACTTGGAATGCTGACAAGCTGAAAACCTATTACAGTTAGGTATGAAGACATGGTCAAAGTACTAGACTTCAGTCCACATAAATAAAACGAGCCATGGAGCTCGGACAATACTTGATTTGATTCTAAAGCAAATAAGCGGGCTGTGAAGCTCGGATTTGTAAACAGTTATTATGAATAAATGAGCAGTTGTTTTTAAAACGCCTCCATTTATGATTCCGACATGTATGTCACGATCGTTAAAGAAATGAACCTTCGAAAAAGAAATTAACATTTTTAGATCGGACATCAGTGACTCGCAAGCCATAAAGGTAAATAGAAATGAAACCAATATGGTAAAATTAGACGAGCTCGGATTAATCAAAAGTTTGTTCATAACAAAAGCTAAGCCGAAAACGGCAATGATTACAAAATATTGCAGAAATTAAAATCAGGGGGTCCTAGTCTCGGCCTCTTCCTCGGAACCAGGAGAACCCGGAACAATGACGTCGTCCTTTACTTCGTAAGACACGTCCATGCCCTCTTCGATGAGCCCTGGGTTGAGAACTCGGGCCTGAGCGATGGCGTTGTCAAAAGCTTGGACAGCCGCGTTAACCACCGCGTTCCTGGCCTCCTCAAAATCGGCAGTCTTTTGGTCAAGTTGAGTTTGAAGCGCCTGAAGTTGGACTTCTTTATCCCCTAGAGATTGGGTAAGGGCTTCTTTCTCGGCGCTCAGCTCACCGACCTTAACATTGGAAAGGCGCAGGTCCTCCTTCGCCGTGTCCGCCTCCTTCTGCAGATCCCCAAATTTAACCTCCACGGCGGACTTAGATCGTTCTAACTCCACGACCTTAGCAGAGAGGGATGACTTGGCCGCATTCGCCTGGTCCAGATTCTGGAGGAGGTCCTGAAATATCTGGATCAATGAGGTCGTCTTTAAGGCGTCCTCCTCCATCCGCTTCAACATGACCCTCACAGAAGAGGTCAGGCCGGAATCCAGAAAGAGACCAGAGGGAGGCTTCAAAGCCGCCCTGAGATGGTCAGAAACGCCTGACTTCCATAGCTCCCCTGGCTCCAAACTGAGGAGGGCCCCCTGGGAAGCAGGAATTGCAGCTGGACTTGGTGATGGGGGAGAAACATCAATAGGAACCACCTCGTCAGCAGGTGGGTCCTCCCCCAAAATGATCTCTACCCGCCGTCGCTTTGACGCTTCGGGTTCTGAAGAGGAAGCCTCTCGCGACTTGCCCTTGCCGGCTCGCTTGGGTAGAAACTTCTTGTAATCAGCCGAAGTCATGCCAACTGAATCAGAAAATGCAGTGTTAAAAAGCACCAAAAAGAGAATGTAGTCAAAAATAAATAAAAAACTTGACATACATACCAAACTCATAAATAGCATCATCTCCAAACTTATTTACTATCCGACTTAAGTCGATGATGCCACAGTCGTCAGTGTACTCGATTAAAATCCGCACCGCGAATCTCTCAGCTCTGAAAAGTGCGGACACAGGAGTGGCGTAGTGTTTTGGACGACGTCGATAGTGTTTTCGCGTCCAATACAGCTCGAAGTGGCATAATAAGTTCCCATCATCTAGCAGCTCCTTGCCAAACCAAGGGAGGGAATCGGGACGAGAAGCCACTTTAAAATAGGCACTCTTAAAGCCCTTAAAGGATTGAGAGTAAGGAATGAAAAGTCCCCTACCAGGGGTACCTCGGTAGGTAACCCACCCTTTCCTCTCTTTTAACTCGGCACCACTCCGAGCCGTATAGACATCAAAAAAGAAATAAAATAGGGGGACTGTGCAAGGAAGAAAGAGGTAAGAGCACAGTTGCTCAAAACCTCGGATAAAAGCCCACGAATTTGGGTGAAGTTGGGAAGGCGCTACTCGAATCCGACGCAGCACGGCCATTTGGAAGTCTGTGAACGGAAGCCGAATTCCGACCTTTGTGACCAGATCTCGGTAGAAAAAGAAGAAACAGGGCTCATCTGATATGGGGCCTGCGCATATCGGAAAATCACCCGGTGGAAGAAGGTCGACCCCCTCAGGATTCCCAAGAGGAAGCTGGGAGACGTCGGCTGGAGTCATTACTGACCGCATATGAAGGATTTCTAGAAGAACCCATTCATTGACATCAGAATTGTCCATTGTCAGGTCCCTGGAACACGAAGGAGTCGGGTCAGAAATATAATCAACCTGACTTGACCCAGAATCATCTAAATCAGATGGTAACGGGCCTGGACTCCAAGAAAAAGGGATAGAGTCGTCAGAACTACTAAGAAGATCGACGAAGGGCACCTGACTGGATGCCGAGTCATCAAAAGTGGAGGGGATTTCCGATTTGGGAAAACCCAGCTCGGATGAAGAAATGCTGGAAGAACTATTATTCAACTGGAAAGGTGGGATCCGATCTAAAACAGACCCCGAACCTTGTCCAAACGGTGGAGGAGGAAGAATATAAGACAGGGGGACTGGCTCGGAAAAGGAACTTGATCCAGAAGTTGAGGCCCGAGGAACTGAGGAGGACGCACCTCTAGTAAAAGACGGTTGGGGGTTTTCACCCCTGCGTCCCCTCCGACCTCTACCTCTCCTACCACGAGCACCTCTGGAGGTCTGACGACCTCCTCGGTGACTTCGGAGAAGCTGCTCAAGCCTCTCCTCTTCAGTATACTCCCTACCATAAAACCAGTACTGAACGGACCGTGGCAACCTACCTATTATCTCCTCAGACACCTCTCTACCATCATTTCGGCCACTAGAACTACCAGGAGCGTCCATTACCCACTTAAAGGGTGGGTAAGACAAGAAACACTCCCTACTAGCTAGTAAACGAACAAAAAATTACAGAAATCTACAAGAAAGAGAAAATTACCTGTGCAAAACTGGGTAGAAGAAATGGCCAAGGTAGAATACTGGGACAAACAGAAGGAATATGCAGAAAACCCAGAATGTGCAGAAAACCCAACCCCAGGAGACGCGTGAGAACAGGAAAGGAGAGGTGGTAATAAACTGATGCGTATTTATAGGGCTGAGGGGGTGGAAGACCAAAGGTTGGCCTCCCAAACGTTTGAAGCATCAGGGGCAAAAGAGGATTTTCGCCGCCCTGCACACACTGCACGACCTGCACCACCTGCGCTGCCTACCTGCAATTAATGATCACAATCATAACCTACTCTAGGCTCAGAGTAGCTTTCCTGCCCAATGCGCGGAACTGCCAGTAAGGGGAGTACGCGTGTCCTGTTATAACCGTCACTGCAGGAGTAAGACTAAGGGACAGAAAGTGGTAATAAGACGAAAGGTCAGAAAATTGAAAGGTCATCTCAAGGGTTCCGACATTTGAAATCCATTTATCTAACAAATCTGATCCAAAATCATAACAAAGTTCGAAGAGTTACGACCTCCGACATAGTTTACACGTGGAATAAATGGCAAGATGAAGAACGGCTGACTAAACCAGAGAATCTCGGCATTCCGACTTCCCGAATACCGAGCTGGGGGGCAACTGTTACGGATGGACCTCAGCCAACCGCCTTCCGAGAATATCTCGGATGGGGGATATGGCAAAATCCCAACTGACCCAAGCATGCCCGTTGAGGCCGACCAAGTCGGACGAAATCTCAACGACGGAGCTCAGCAGCCGAGCCAGGTACCTCTATAAATAAGCACCTAAACATCTCAGGTACACACCTCTGAATCGCCTAGCTTATTCCACTCATTGTGCACACACAACACCCCCTGGTTATAAAGCCTATTGCTGGTGCGCAGTGATTGGGACTTCGGCATATAGCCTAGTAAGTTGGGCATATACATCATCTCTGAGCGCATACCATCCGGTATAGCAATACGGTCTACCTCGGACCTAACAAAAATAAAATTAAAAATTAAAAAAGAATTTTCTTCATTTTCTCCCATTTTTTCTTTTCATTTATTTCGATGGAATTTTCTTTTTCCCTTTCAATTATTAAAATTTAAGGCTACGTGCGTATACGATGACGAGTTCAACTTTATTGTAGTGTGAACATGCTTCTGTTAATTACCTCTGATTTATCGATCAAAATATGTCATGATGCAAAAGATATATGATACCAGTTATGTTTAATAAAAAATTATATATAGAAGTTGGGCTATGACATTATATTT
The DNA here is from genome assembly GCA_032173675.1 of Gastrolobium villosum. Taxonomy (NCBI): domain Eukaryota; kingdom Viridiplantae; phylum Streptophyta; class Magnoliopsida; order Fabales; family Fabaceae; genus Gastrolobium; species Gastrolobium villosum. Next base: position 5,368 of record JAVKPL010002891.1, read on the forward strand.
CTTCACCACCAAGTCGAGAAAGTGAACTTCTTTCGTTCCAGAAAGGAAAAAATGTTATTAAAGTGAACTTCTCTTTTTCTTTTTTTATATCGATTACTATATAATGGAAAACAATTAATATACTCTTCTTGTTCTATACATGTGCGTGAGTGAAAAAAGAAAAAGATACTATATAATATTTGGAAGGATACATTTGAGCAACTATATATATATATATATATATATATATATATATATATGGGTTTTATGTTTATTATGTCGTAGGAAAAGTGATTGTGTAATGTTATAGAGATTTGTTTTGCGTGCCATATTTTTTTTTTCTTTTGTTTTAAAATGTGTGGGCCCCACAAAATGTTGTGTGCGTAGGAAAGTTTGTTGTGTTATGTTAAAGGAGGAAATGAAAACCTTATATATATATATAGGATACTTTGAAAATAGTGTCAAATTTTAAATTTAACACCTCATCTGAGAGCCAATAGATATAAAAAGATCAATGGTGTCACATACTTACAAATCAGAGTCGTTGATCTTTTTTGATCTAATGACTCTTAGATTAGGTGTCAAATTTGAAATTTGACAATGGTGCCAAAGGATCCTACCTCATATATATATATATATATATATATATATATATATATATATATATATATATGGGGATAGGATCAACTTACACCGGTGTAAGATTAATAAATCTTACACCAAATCTTAACAGTTGATTTCCGTGCATCTAATGGTTGAGATTTATTTGGAATTAAAAATTAATTAATGAGTTACACCTAATAAATCTTAATCATTAGATGTAGAAAATCAATGGTTAAGATTTGGTGTAAGATTTCTAACTCTTACACCGGTCTAAGATGATCCTGGCCCATATATATATATATATATATATATATATATATATATATATATATATATATATATATATATGCATGATCATTTGACTCCGTGTCAAATCTCAAGTTTGACACCTCATCTGAGAGCTGTTGGATAAAAAAAATCAACGGCTCTGATTTGTAAGCATGTGAAACCATTGATCTTTTTTTATCTAATGGCTTTCAGATGAGGTGTCAAACTTCAAATTTGACACCGGTGTCAAATGATCTTGCCTCATATAGTGGTAGGGTCCTTTGACACCTCATCTGAGAGCCGTTAAATTAAAAAAGATCAACGGTTTCACATGCTTACAAATCAGAGTCGTTGATCTTTTTTGATCTAACAGCTCTCAGATGAGGAGTCAAATTTGAAATTTGACACCGGTGTCAAAGGATCATGCCCCATATATATATATAGAGAAGTTATAGTTACTATCTATTTTTTTTTACTACCTGTTACTATCAAATCTTAACAGTTGATTTCCGACAATCTAACGGTTATAATTTATTGTAAATTAATAATTAATTAATAAGCGTGACCCCATAAATTATAACCGTTAGATTGACAAAAAATCAATAGTTAAGACTTGACAGTAACAAGTAGTAAGAAAATTAAATACTAACTGTAATCTCTCACGTATATTTAAGGTTATAGAATGGATATCATTACCCCGCGTTAATATAAATTGTAATTGCTAAACTAAAATTATCAATGTACTTACTGTAAACGAAGTTTGGTGAAAAACTCATGTTTCTTATGGATAGTGATTAAGATTTTCGATGTGATACACGTCAAAAAAAAAAGTTCCAAGATTTTCCCGGGAAAATGGGAACCATATCTCACATGGATGCTTCATGGTCAATGTTTAGGGAGTGTTTGGTACTCGGTTTTTTTGTCTTTCCCCGGGATAATTTGCTATAAGGAAAATCAATCCTGTGTTTGGTTCGTGTAAAATGAAAAAATTCCAGCGTTCAAACTTTTCCCGTCAAAGCTCCTCATGTGATATCTACAGTGCAAAAAACAATTCTGAAAGTCCATTCAAAACTTGGAATTCCTTCGGTCCCGGGCAAATATAAAACGAGCTGTGCGTAATTTGACGAAACTATCCTTCTTCTTGCATAAAGTGGAGCTTCCCCCAACAGGTTCTGCCATCTGATTCTTCTTGCATTATAATTTATCAGCAATTCTCCCTAGAGCATCTGCAAGCTTATCAAGTACAACAGTAAATGGCACTTGCAGCGTCTTTTTGTTGTTGGCGGTCGAACTGAAAATTGATGTTCCGGGCTTGAAATTAATCACTTATCATCTTCATCTCTTTCTAAGACATCAATTAATAGGCTTTGCAGTGTTTCCTCCTCTCCATCGGTTGAAAGATGCTTTCTCTTGCGTCCCCTTTGAGATTACTAGGTCCTACTTCTGGATGCGTCCTTTTCACAAATTTTCCGATGACTGTGGCTCAGTAACAGATTCGTTTCTTCTCTCTCAATAAAGTTGTTATAATTTTTGAATGAAAAAAAAAAAGTAAAAGGTAGGGTTATTTTGGTAAAATAACCACATATTCCCACTAATATTTCATAACCACCCAAACACAAACTCAGTAAAATTAATCATATTTTTTCGGGAAAATATGGGTCTACCAAACAGCTTTTCAGTAACATTCCAGTAAAATAAATTTCTAACTATATTCCGGTAATAATTATTTCCCGGATTTAAAAAATTTCTCTCGTACCAAACGCCCCCTTAGTGTATACATGGCAAAACGTTCCTCAACATTTCTTTGGTACAAAGTTCTTCGATGCATGATATAGTAAGCAAAACGAGTAACATTAGGGAAATGGGGAGTCAGGTATGGGGGCCAAATCTTGACACGGTGATGTTCTCTCTCTAACCATTCAAAGCTTTTGTCTAATATTTATAGAGAGAGGATATTCTTATTACCAAAATTTTTTACTACTAACTTACTATCTATCTAATCACCATTGAATCAAAGAGAGAAAATGTTAAAAAGTTTTTGAAAAAAGAGAAAATGTTAATCCAATGATAATTAGATAGATAGTAAATTAGTAGTAGAAAATTTTGATAATAAGAATATCACTTCTCATATTTATATCGATAGTTAATGTGTTTTGGTCAGGCTACTCCAAATCCAATTTACTATTTTCAGAATAGAGTCCAAATACCGGCCAAAAAGTCCTTCTTCCAAGTCAGCACCTGTCTTCGTGTATTAGAAATTACAGAATGAAAAAACTTCACAGGATCAACAAAAGGAATATATGTATCAATTATAAATTTATACTCAACCTAAAAATATATATAAGATTATAAACGAAATTACTTTTGCACTTCATTTTGCATTAATATTAGTTCTATTGTAATAATCGATCAAATAGTCAGATAAAAATTTGATTTTTTTTTTTAAATACCAAAACTAATTTTTGCTTGAATCGTTGAGTTTTTATTCAGTGTAATTTGACCAACGCTAAGTGGTATTAACCGAAAATTGATACATTATAAATATTTTTAGTAAAAATTATATCATTTTTGCAAATAATAATAATAATAATAAAAATAATAATAATAATGTTGATTCGATATATATATAAATTTGATAAAGTATTTTTTTTTTCTCTATATTTTAGTTACATCTGAAGAAAGCTTTTGTGCATAAAAATTATACCAAGGTATATGGTTATAAAAATCCAATTGACACTGTAAAAATTATTTCAACCGAAAAGCATAAGTTAGTAAGTGAAAGCCCATAGTTGAAAAACAAGCAAATCTTTTTTCTTAGGTGTGCATGATAACCATTCTGTTCTCTAACACTGTTTCTGAAAAGAAAGAATTCTTTTCTATTTCTGTATCTGGAACATTTTCGGAGAAAATATGTGTTTGACAACATATTCTATTTCTATTTCGAGAATGTGATTTTTGTTTGATAATAAAATAAATAATAATAAAAAATAATTCCTATTAAACATAAAAAAAATTTGGATCATCACTTTCCTTTCCATATGATGTGGCGGTGGTGGCGGTGGTGTGCTGGTGGTTGCGACGGTAGCAGTGGTGTGGTGATAGTTGTGGTGGTGGTGGTGGTGGTGGTAGTGGTGGTGACAGCAATAGCTGTGGCGATGGTGGTGGCATGGTGGTGATGGCAGCGACGGTGGTAGTGGTGGCAATGGTGGTGGTGGTGACGGTAGTGGCTGCAACGATAGTGACGGTGGTTGATAGCAATGGTGACGGCAGTGGCTGCGGGGGTTGTTAGCGATGGTGGTAGTGGCGGTGGAGTGGTGATGGCGATGGTGGCATAGTGGTAGTGATAGTAGTGATGGTGGCGATGGGTGGAGGTGGTGGTGATGGTTGCGGTGATGACGACGTCATTGGTGGAACGACGACGACGATGACGATAGTGGCAGTGGTCGTGTCGGGATGATGGTGATGGTGGTGATAATGGTGGTGATGGATTGTGATTAAGAGAGACAAATATTTCTCATTTTGTGTTCGAAAACAACAAAAAAAATAAATTTTTTGGTTATTTTTTATGTTCCCTAGTACAAAAATTAAATCGATTCATCTCGGGAACAAAAAAAAAATAAACTGATTTTACCAAATGAGTTTTCTATCAATTTCTGTTTATGGGTAGAGAAATTTAAAAAAATAAAAATAAATAACTGGTCATGCACACCTTTGTGTTAACTTATGACCCTGACCACCTTGGCTCTTAATACCATAATAAAAATCGTATCACCTAATAACTCAAGCTAATAAATGAAGGCTCATTATTACTTCTTTTTAATATTTCAGGGGGCTGAAACTTGGTTAGTATTTTGAAGATTCCGATTGCTTTATAATCAAACCTAACCAAAAATTCTTAGTAGGGAGCTTCGGGATATGTAGTTCGACTCGTTTTAAATAGTTAAAAAAAAAAAAAAAAACCTTTTAGGGGTGTGTGTGGGGTGTGGGAGCGCAATTTTTAGTACATCCATGACATGGAGCTGAGTACCATTTTTGGACTTTATTAATATTTTTTCTTCTTGTGTTTAATAAAAATATCAGTCGACAAAAGATAGAAAAAGAAATTTAATGCTTCTCTAATTATTTTCATATAATTAGATCAAAAGTAAATAAGACTATATATTAGTCATCATGTTAAAAGATAAAAAGGTTTATTTTATTCTATAAATATCTATAGTTGAATGAGATTAAAATCTTATGATGTTAAAAGATATAGATTAAAGTAGATAGAATAAGAGTAAGTAAAATAACTCATTCCTCATATGTATTATCTAAAGAATCTTCTCATTCCCCTTATATCATGTTTTCATGTTAAACTAGTTTTCTTCACAGAGGAAACAAATAGCTGATGCATATTCAAACCGAAGCAAATTTTCATAAAAGAAAATCCTTTTTTTAATTCCCCCTTTTTCCCTTATTTAATTCTTTACACACGTGCTGAGCTCAAGAAATGACAAGCAAGCACGCAAGCAATTTGCATTTTACCATTATCCCAAATATTATTTATTTATAGTCTTCCAAGGTGTTGAAGTTCGAAATAGACTTTTTCTCCTATAAATACCGAAAATTCTCTTACATTTCCATGCACTCGATCGTTTGCAAAGTTAGCACACTCAACATCCTTTGCTACTCAAACTAGAGTGACCTTACATTACACCTTAATTCAGGGGGGAAATTTTCAAACATGGGTTTAGGAAATAATAGCTATCAGCTTCTGTCAAAGATTGCAACCAATGATAAACATGGAGAGAATTCTGCATATTTTGATGGGTGGAAAGCATATGATAGAAACCCATTTCACCCTACAAAAAATCCTCAGGGTGTTATCCAAATGGGTCTTGCTGAAAATCAGGTATGTTAATATTAAGAATGTCAAATTTGCAAATATTGTTGTACTTTTTATACAGTTTAACCAACAATGAGATGCAGTTTTGATCATAAATTGTTCTTCTTCTTTTTTTTCAGCTCTGCTTTGATCTGATTGAAGAGTGGATAAGGAATAATCCCAAGGCTTCTATTTGCACTCCTGATGGAGTTCAACAGTTCAGAGATATTGCTAACTTTCAAGACTAAGAGATATTGCAAATGGAAGCCTTGGGATTATTCTTTATCCACTGTTCAATCAGATCAAAGCAGAGCTGAAAAAAAAAAATGAACAATTTATCAAAAAACTGCATCTCATTGTTGCTTAAACTATATATATATATATATATATATATATATATATATATATATATATATATATGAGGTAGGATCCTTTGACACCATTGTCAAATTTCAAATTTGACACCTAATCTAAGAGTCATTAGATCAAAAAAAGATCAATGACTCTGATTTGTAAGCATGTGACACCATTGATCTTTTTTTATCTAAAGGCTCTCAGTTGAAGTGTTAAATTTAAAATTTGTCACTGATGTCAAAGGATCTTATATATATATATATATATATATATATATATATATATATATATATATATATATATATATATATATATATATATTTGCTCAAATGTATCCTTCCAAATATTATATAGTATCTTTTTCTTTTTGCACACACGCACATGTATAGATCAAGAAGAGTATATTAATCCTTTTCCATTATATAGTAATCGATATAAAAAAAGAAAAAAAGAAAAAGAGAAGTTCACTTTATTCTGGAACGAAATAAGTTCACTTTCTCGACTTGGTGGTGAAGAAATATAATGTCATAGCCCAACTTCTATATATAATTTTTTATTAAACATAACTAGTATCATATATCTTTTGCATTATGACATATTTTGATCGATAAACCAGAGGTAATTAACAGAAGCATGTTCACACTACAATAAAGTTGAACTCGTCATCGTATACGCACGTAGCCTTAAATTCTAATAATTGAGAGGGAAAAAGAAAATTTCCTCGAAAAAAAGGAAAAGAAAAAATGGCAGAAAATGAAGGAACTTTTTTTTAATTTTTAATTTTATTTTTAAAAGCTTTTATTACCCTCTTCACTTTCCTTTTATCTTATCAAAACTTAATTTAGCGTGGTAAGTTGATAAATATAATATTAAAATTAATTTAATATTATTAAATTAAGTGGTTAGCTTATTTAATCAGTTCCGTATTTTCCGCTAGTTAGCTCACACGTCTAAGGTGACGTGTACTTGTATAATATCTATTGTCTTGTATCAGATTCATTCATTCAATGAAAACACTATTCAGTTTTCTTGATTTTAATTTCTTTCTCTCAACTTTGACCTAAGCTAGCTTAGTAGTTATTTTTTAACTCATTAACATGGTATCTAGACTAAGTCAACGTGCAATCTAGATTTAATAACACCAGTTGTAAGTTGTCACCATATTTTTCAAATTTTATAAAAATGAGAAAATTTCTATTTTATTTTCATTTTCAGTCTCATTTTTATATAAAAATTTTAAGAAACATTTTTATTAAAAACCAACTAAACATTTTTACATAATGAATAATTTTTTTAGAAATTGATCATTATGTGAAAATGTTTTTATTGAAAAATACAATTTCCTATTCGCCATTTTCACTTTTAGTATGTTATAGGCTTATATTTTGTTTTTGAAGAGAAACTGAGCCTTAGATTCTGTTGCCAACGTTTGACTTGCACTTGTTCCTTCCTTTTTTTTTTTTTTGGAAACAGGAAAGTTTAAGTGGGGTTAGACACCGGTATCCCACTAGGGTCAGGGAAGACCCCCCAACCTCTTTGAGGATTTCTGGGAGGGATTACATATCACCCACCAACAAAGTCCTCACATCGGCCATTCCCTACAAATACTCTTATTCTGTTGAGTGCAACTTCCACTGTTTCATCATCTATGTTAGCAAAACAAACCCTGTACCAACCAGGCTCAGAGCAATTGAAAGATGACCCTGGTGACACATTGAGCTTCACCTCATTGATAATCACACGCCAAAGCTTCAACTCAGCTTCAAATGTTTGTTCCTCTAACAAGCTTTTCAAATTCATCCAGCAGAAAAGTCCCGCATTGCTTGGGAAGCGACTAATGTTAACCTCTTCAAGTCCCTTTGTGAACTTGTTATGCCTTTTTGCCAACCTTGTTGAACTCTCCTCAAGATAATTTGCTACAAAATTTTCATCTGAAAGAATTGAAGCTAACATATGTTGAGTCTGAGAGGAGACTAATCCAAAGCTTGACATTTTCCTTCCACAATTCACAACTGTATCATTGTATGAATAAACTATCCCAACTCTGAAACCAGGGAACCCCATGTCCTTAGACAAACTAGAAATGATGTGAATGAGTTCTGTTTTGCAGAACTTCATGTCTTGAATGACCTCAGAAACACTCACATATTCTGGTGAGCTGAATACAGTGGCTGCATAGATTTCATCACAAACTAAATGGATGTTATTTTCATTGATGATGAAACTCACAAGGCTCTTCAATCTCTCTTCATTGATGAAAATAACATCCATTTAGTTTGTGATGAAATCTATGCAGCCACTGTATTCAGCTCACCAGAATATGTGAGTGTTTCTGAGGTCATTGAAGATATGAAGTTCTGCAAAACAGAACTCATTCACATCATTTCTAGCTTGTCTAAGGACATGGGGTTCCCTGGTTTTAGAGTTGGGATAGTTTATTCATACAATGATACAGTTGTGAATTGTGGAAGGAAAATGTCAAGCTTTGGATTAGTCTCCTCTCAGACTCAACATATGTTAGCTTCAATGCTTTCAGATGAAAATTTTGTAGCAAATTATCTTGAGGAGAGTTCAATTAGGTTGGCAAAAAGGCATAACAAGTTCACAAAGGGACTTGAAGAGGTTAACATTAGTCGCTTCCCAAGCAATGCGGGACTTTTCTGCTGGATGAATTTGAAAAGCTTGTTAGAGGAACAAACATTTGAAGCTGAGTTGAAGCTTTGGCGTGTGATTATCAATGAGGTGAAGCTCAATGTGTCACCAGGGTCATCTTTCAATTGCTCTGAGCCTGGTTGGTACAGGGTTTGTTTTGCTAACATAGATGATGAAACAGTGGAAGTTGCACTCAACAGAATAAGAGTATTTGTAGGGAAAGAAAGGAAGGAACCAGTGCAAGTCAAACGTTGGCAACAGAATCTAAGGCTCAGTTTCTCTTCAAGGAGGTTTGATGAATCTGTTATGTCACCTCACATGATGTCTCCTCATTCACCAATCCCTCCCTCACCACTTGTTCGAGCCACTTGAGGAAGAGTTTGTCTTACTTTCAAGAAAATAATAATGTCAGAGATGTAGAGCTATTAATCGTTTTGTTTTTCTTCCTATTTTCGGTTTCCAACTATGAAGTGTTTTAGAGGGTACTTAAGATATTTTGCTGTAGGTTGTCCTGTTTACAATCAGCTAACTCGTGTGAAGTTGGGTATAGCTGAAATTATTTATGCAATTGAATTGATACATGATTAGAAAAAATTTGGTTAAAGTTAAGCTATTTTGTATTGAAAAAATTAATTACATGAGGTTACATTTTCTGGGTTTGTGTATATGGAAGAAGCTACTTCGTTTTGATAATGACAATTAATAATCTCGCCAGTACTTAAACCAAGATGGAAAATGTAGTAAAAGTTTATAATGTAAGAATCTATCTCCGATTCTATGATTTGTATAATAAGAGTTTTATTAATGTGTGTCTTCATGGCCCATGTTAAATAACTAAATATTATTTTCACCAAAAAAAAAATAACTGAATATTATTAAATTTTAAAAAGCATGTAATATTTTTTAATAATTACTAAAAAATAATATATTGTTTTTATTGTTTGGGCACGTGTTAACAAAATAAGTAGTAATAATAATGAGAAGAGTTATAAAATTGAAGATTGGTTGAGTTTTATTAATGTGTGTCTTCATGGCCCATATTAAATAACTAAATATTATTAAATTTTAAAAAACATGTACTATTTTTTTTAATAATTACTAAAAAAATAATATATTGTTTTTATTTTTTGGGCGCATGTTAACAAAATACGTAGTAATAATAATGAGAATAGTTATAAAATTGAAGATTGGTTGAGTGATAGAAAGTTGCTAGCTTTACGCGACATCATGCTTCATATCAGCATATGCGTGGCTCGATTAGCTCCATGGAGCGTGACAAGGAACACATGATCTATGCGATTCGGTTCATGCCAAGTTGATTGATATTCTATGGAAGATTCCAAGTCATTATTGTTCCTTAGCAGTATTATATGATGTAAAAGGACAAGTTTCTTAGTTTATTAATCAATGTGCTTTTCTACTCATCCAATCCATTAATGTTCTCATTGTCAAAAATATTAAAGTGTAATTTTCAAGTTTCTATTGAAAACGATTATACTATAAAGTAAAAAACATTTATGGGTTTTATAATTCTCATTCAATATGTGAATTCAAATTTTCCTACACACCCTTCGATTTCCGTGCTGACATGGGTCCTACATATAAAATTTTTTAACACATGAGTCCCACATATTTTTTATCTCTACAACATGAGATTTGAATTCTCATTTAACATGAGAAAATCAAACCTCAACATTTATATGTATAAGCTTGTTTTGTTTTTAAAGTCATTATATTGTTCAAAAGCATTTCTATTGAAAATATTTATTTTCAAGTCATTACTTTTAAAAAATAAATGCTTGTTTTTAAAAATAATATAATTCAATCGCGCTCCTATATAACAAAAACTTTGTCTTGTTCTTGATTATATATGTTGTATACGAGAAGGGATATTCTCACTACCAAATTTTTTTACTACTAACTTACTAGCTATCTAATTACCATTAGATTAACATTTTCTCTCTCTTCAAAAACTTTTTAACATTCTCTTTCTTTGATCCCAGTGGCGGAGCCGAGATTTAACTTTAGCCGGGGCCAAAAAATTTGACATAACAAATTATCAATATATTTATCGTAATTACACAAATCTATTACAAAAAGCTATAGTTTTCTAGCGAAAGATTAAAACTTTAAAACATCCTTTCAAATCCTCGATCGAAGAATCAACATTCAACCAACTACATAACAAAAATAAGAGAGTAAGTGAATGTCAATGACGTTGGAAGCGAATGCGTGAAGAAGACACAACGAAGAAAAGAAGAAAAGCTTGAAAACAAGAAGGGTAGGGTACCCTTTTAAGAATGGACCTTAAATGATTATTGTGGCTTAATGGCTGAGTAGTTTCACTTTCCATTTCTTTCATAATAAAGAACCATTTCAACCAAAATCTTAAGGTGTTGGGTGAAGGTGAATATTTTTCTAATGGTTTATATTATTTTCTAACACCCACTCACTTAAAGAATCCTTTGTGTTTGAAATGTGGATATTGCATATATAGGCCCATTTTTTTGTTTTTTTTGTTTAACCTTATGTTTATTTAATCCCACAAGTTGGGGGCAGTGATGATCGAACTCATGACCTTATGACAATTGAAGCTCTGATACCAAGTAAAGAATTATTTCAACCCAAAAGCTTAAGTTGTAAGCTTTGATACCATGTAAAGAATCATTTTAATTCAAAAGCTTAAATTGTTATTTTAATGATTTATATTATTATCTAACACTCACTCACTTAAAGAATCCTTTGTGTTTGAAATGTGGATATTGCATATATAGGCCCATTTTTTTGTTTTTTTTTTGTTTAACCTTATGTTTATTTAATTCCACAAGTTGGGGCAGTGATGATCGAACTCATGACCTTATGACAATTGAAGCTCTGATACCAAGTAAATAATCATTTCAACCCAAAAGCTTAAGTTGTAAGCTCTGATACCATGTAAAGAATGATTTTAATTCAAAAGCTTAAATTGTTATTTTAATGATTTATATTATTATCTAACATATCCCCTCATGAAAAAGCCCTTTGGGCTTGAAGTGTAGATATTACACAAGCCCAACTTTTTTGTGTACCTTGTGCTTATTTTAATTTCACTAGAAAGTGGGGTGGTAAGGATCGAATTCATGACCTTGTGATTACTGAAGCTTTGATACTATGTAAAGAACCATTTCAACATAAAACCTTAAAGTGTTGGGTAAAGGTCTTTTTAATAGTTGATATTATTCTCTAACATTCACTAATTATCTTTGTAGCAAGAATTGTTGCGTAGTGTATTGTTATGTTAAATTATACGTTTTCAATTTGTAAAGGGCCATGAATCGTTGGTTGTTACATATACATTTTCCATCATTAAAAGATCCATAGTAATTCATCTTCAATATATTTAAATTTTTAGATATGGCCAAGACTCCACGTAGCTAGGGCCAAAACCAAAATCCATAATAATTCATCTTCTATAATAATTTATCCCTAATAAATAATTTTTTAAAAATTTTAGCTGGGGCCTAGACCCCACCTATCACTAAGGTAGCTACGCCGCTGTTTGATCCAATATGGTGATTTAATGGGTAATAAATTAATAGTGAGAATTTTTTATAGTTAAAATATCCTCGGTCGTTTTATATATCTTGATCTTGAAAGTAACAATTTTGTACTTTTTGTTGCAGTTGGGATTCTTGGTTGGACTACGTGATTGCATGGGGTACTCAAATTTCTCTGGTGACCGTTGTTTTCCAATCCTTTTTTGAAATGAATGGCTTATTACCTTTCAGTTCAGGTATTTTTCCACCGCCAGAAGGGAACACAGTGACCCACACACCATTGACATCTATATTTTTGTGTTTCCATCGAATTAAACATCCAAATTCATTTCTTACACTTCGCAATTTGATAATCCATAATTGGTATTAGGGTTTTAAATTGTGAACTGCATCACCTGTGATATAGACGTACGTAACATCTTAGATTCTTAGTTGCATTGGTGCCACGTTAATCCGCAATGTAACTGTAACCACAACCACATTTTAAAACACTGATTGGAACATATATTCATAGTGGCAAACAAAATCTAAATCAAACTATTTATGATATGTTGGGAATTGACTTGTTTGGGATTTTTTCTTGTCGTCGGGCACATGCTTATTCATCTTCTTTTCCTTGTCATTGATACCTTATATTAATTAGGACATGCACAGAGTAAATTGATGCTACATTGACATTGTTCCTAGGTGTATCTAATAAGGATATTATGACATGGTTTGCTTCGATTAGGTATAAATTTATTTAATCATGTATAAATATTATGTTTATCTTTCGATCTCCCGACAAATATTATGTTATAAATACAAAAATTTTGCATGATCTGTTAGAGAATAATATAAAGCATTAGAGTATTAGGTGATGATCTTTTTAATGATTTATATTAATTTTAATTTATTTTTTTGGTATACCGCATGATCCTTAATTAATTACTATGTTTGTTTGAGTGCATGCTTTCTAAGTAAAAATTGCACATTGATTTAATTGGTGATAAATAATCTCTTGATTGACTTCATATACTGGCGTTTGGGGAATTTTATAATTTTTTTTATACATATATTGAGTTTGAGTCTAACATTAACTTTTTCAAAGTTGATCTAAATTCCATTTTAATTAGTCGCATCAAAAAGTAGAAAATTTCAAATCTTCAC
>JAVKPL010002892.1:0-18854 GCA_032173675.1 Gastrolobium villosum
ATAAGTGATTCTACTAGCTAGTGAACTCAGGTGTATGCATTACACAAGAAAAATCCATCTTGAAATATACCAAGCATAAGGAAAATCTATCTTATGAAACACACCACAGGGCATGTATTATGCAGCACACCATCGAGTATGTCTTACGCAACACACCACAAGGCCATGCCTCACACAAGGAAAATCCATCTTGTGTGGAACACAAGGTAATTAATACATACAATGCATTATATAACAGTTCCATGCAATTACATACACCTTATAAACCAAACTCCCTCGGAGTTTGGTGGAACAGAGAAGGGATAAATCACAAGACCGAAAGCTTATCTCTCGAAGCTCCCTAACCAACAATGCTTACTTCAAGCACAAGTAATTTCACACACTTGCAATTACACTTGAAATATACACCAAAATAACATGCCAATATCAACACCTAAATACAAGGTGAGAAATACCATCAATAAACATTAAAAATCAATGTAAAGTTATTGAACATCACATTATCAAATCATCATTTGATAACTTACCTATTCTTGAATCATTCAAGATTCAATACCAAGATCTATTGGCTTATCTAAGGATTGATTTCCACCACTTGTCCACTTGCTTCAATCCTAGAATGCAAATGAACAAAATCAATATCAACCATCCAACCCATATTGCTTGAAATGCAAGAAATCCAACAATTCTTCATGTAAATTTCGAAAATGAGCAAGATGGTGCAAATAGTTATCTAAACACATTTTCACCGTTTATATAACTTTGTAATCATACTTTCCAACATATCTAATGTCCAAATCACACCCAAACCTCACCGACCTCTCAACATTTTTCATGAAACCCTAGATTATTCAACTATCATCAAACTCAAAGGAGAAGAGGGTTTCTTAACACGAATAACTTTGCAATGATCCAAGGGTTGATTATCAAGCTTTCAATGAACCAAAGCAACTCTTATTTCTCCAAAAACACTATTGGGTCGCCACTTTCAAGAGATAGTCTCTTCCATCTCCTATGAAGCACCGACACTTCAAAAATCCTAACGTGTCGTTTCTGACACTTCCCGACACTCCGACACCTCCCGACACTCTAATACTTGTTGCAAAGACTCAAAAGAGGTTCAAATGTTACGTTGCGTTGCATTTTGAGTTCTAACTATTAGATTCGTTATATTATGATTACGATTTTATTGAGTTTAATGTAAACATTTGAGATATATTATGTTTCTTTGCAAAATTGATGTGTATTATAAGTTTACCTTCATTTTTTTGTTAAATTATTGAATACTAAATATAATATACACTACATAAATTAAAAATATTATATAATATTAAACGTGTCCTAACGTGTCGAAATTTAACATTTTTTAGAATTAACGAGTCGGAGTGTCATGTCGTGTCGTATCTCGTGTCCCGTGTTGGTATCGGTGCAACATAGTCCATCTCAATGGTCTTCAAAGGGATTTCTTTTGTGGGTTATGATCTCCAAGTGATTCTACACAAGTTTGAAGTTTTTGATACACTCTAGCACACTTTATTTTTTCCAAGCTTTTTCTTCCCTAACAATAGCTATTTACGATTTTTGAAGGAGATGACCAACTAAGTGTCTTATTTCATCCTATTTTTAACAAAAACACAGATCTGCTCGCTGGACTATTCGCTCAAACGAGCAAATTAGCAACCAAGTGCTCTACTTGCTTCAACGAGTAGGCACTAACAACCCACTTTTCCATTTTTCTTTCCATCGCCTATAACTTAACACTTTTAATTCAATTACCTTATGTAAGTCATGGAATAATTCCTATTTATTCACTATTAAAATTTTAATCAGTTCACAATTTATCATTCACCAGTTAGGGTTATCATACCACAGTTCAAATTTTTTCCTTCACCAAAATTTTCATTATTTTAAAAAATAAAATATATATAAATATATAAATTTAAGTATTTATAGATATAAAATAAATTATAAACATAATATAAGTAAAAATGAAATTTTTAGTAGTAATATATTTTAACAAAAAAAAAGAAAAATTCGATTGCGCATCAGTAAAAACAAAATTTTCTATTGACTTCTAAGCATATTGCATATCCAAATTTACATTGGAATATATTGTATACAATGAATTTCGAACATAATATTTATTTAATGAATTCTGTTGAAAATTTCGATGAAAAATATTTTCGTTGAAAAGTCTCGTTTCAGTTTGCAATGCGATTTAACTACAGCTTCGTAAAAATTTTATATGGGAAATTTTTTCGTTGAAAAGTTCCATTGCAATTTGGAATGGAATTTAACTAAAATTCCAATTTTGAAAAAAAAAATAATTCTGTCAAAAAATTCAATTAAAAATAATTTCACCAAAGTTTTTGATGGAAATGATTTATGTGGAAATTTTTATCAAAAATTTTTACTGAAATTTTTTTTATTCGAAAATCTTTGTCACTAATTATGACTAAATCTTTTTCCGCCTTTAATTTCATCTTTATTTTTTACAAAATTCTTTTTTCAATGGAATGTTTTTCGTCAATAAATTTCATCAATAATGGAGTCTTTTTTAATAGTGATTGAATATGATAAAGAATTTTTTTTTTTATGAAATTATAATTTTGAATGACCCTTATAGAGATTTTGGTCTATACGAGCTTTTATTATAGAGGATCATTTGACCCTGCTGGCTTTTTGGTGCAACCCACCTGAGCTAGGGTCTAATGGAATGAAGTAGCTCATTTTGACAACTCTTTACGCGGCTGATATGGTCCTGGTTACTTATGCAATGGTATTGAATACTAATACATATTACTTGAAAAAATATCTAAAGAAGAAAATTCATATTAAATTATAATAATAGTAATATGCAATATAAATTCATATTAAAGAAGAAATCTAGTGAATCTACATAAGATGAATTGGAGAAAACGCATGAGTGCCGGCATATTTATTTGTTGACAAAATGGAGTGGGAAAAAATAAAGTTAATCAATGTTCAAGATTAATTATGATACTTCTTATTTTTATACATGTATAAAAATAACCTATCTTATATATAAATATATGAGGCATGATCTTTTGACTCTAATTTAAATTAAATTTATTTTAGTCGTTGATTTTTATCTATTTAACTATTATGATTTATTTAAAATTAATAATTAATTAATAAATATAACTTAATAAACTATAATAATTAGATGGATAAAAATTAATGACTGACACGGAGAACAATAAAGTAATTGACATGTACAATTTCAAGTTGAGATGCATGTAAGTGATTATTTTCCTTAAAACTAAATGGAACTTCAGGATGACAATAATAGGAACTGTAATAACGGCTATGAAACACCAACACTTCAAAAACTCTGATGTGTTGTGTCCGACACTTCCCGACACTCTCGGACACTCCGACACTCCCGGACACTCCAACACGCGTTATAGAAATTCAAAAAAGTGTTTAAAGGTTACGTTTCGTTGAGTTTTTAGTTCCAGCTATTATATTCGTTGGATTATGATTACTACTTTATTAAGTTTAATATAAATATTTAGGATATCTTATGTTTCTTTGCAAAATTTATGAATATTATAAGTTTAGATTCATTTTTTTTGTTAAATTATTGAATATTAAAATAATATACACTACATAAATTAAAAGTATTATTTAATGTCAAAACGTGTCCTAATGTGTCAAAATCTAACATCTTTTAGAATTAACGTGTCGGAGTGTCGTGTCGTATCGTGTCACGTGTTCCGTGTCAGTATCGGTGCTACATAGAATAACGGAGTGTGTTTTTCTGAAAAAGTTAGATGAATAAATTAGAGAAAAATAATTCAAAAACTAATTAAAAAGAAGTTAAAAGTGCAAAAATATGATTTTAAACAAAACAAATGTGCCGTAACCTTGAGTTGAAGACATGGTAATTAACGTAGGGAGATATTGGGAAACATAAAAGATGGCTAAAGTGGCGATGTGCAAGTGCAAGTTGGTTTCGCTGATTCCGTGCATTGAAAAATCAATTGGTCATTGTCCTTGAGACAATGACACAGATATTGAGCTGATTGAAAAATCAAATAGCTAGTGGGACATGGTCCCGTAAGTCCACAATTTGGGTTTTTTTTTTACCCTTATAACCCTTTATTAATAATTAATTATTAAATTGACTTTCATTATGAATTATTTCAAAAATTTAATCCCCTCAAAAAATTAAACACCAATTTGCCCCTATTTGAATGTTGACCACCAAGCCTACCCGAGTACACCCATCTCTACTCAGGTATTTTTTGAAATTTTTTGCCTATCCGGGTAGGGAGGGGAATACCCGGGTATATTTCTTGAATCTAGAATATCCTTGAATTATTTACCCGGGTAGGGAGGGGTGTACCCTGGGAAAAAATGTCTCCCGTTGTTATTTGTCCAATTCTAAACTCAGGTGTGATTATAAACTGAACTTTATAGGTAGCTCGTTCTTCGTCCGAAAGAATTGCACTCTCCTTTTCTTCCTCAACATATTCCATGCACAAGCTGGAGAACATGCTTCCTCTGTTCACAGAAAACAATGTTGCATCAGGATCTACTGAAACTGCAGATCCTAGAAAAACCCAAACCCATTTTGCCATTTTTGTAAATAATTGATAGAATTGTGTTCTTGGATGCTTGCCACTCATTATGAAACTTCGGTGATCCAAATTGCCAAAGAATGATTCTTCCATTTTTGGATGAACAAGAAGAAGATATTTTTCTTGACAAACTTCATGATATCACTCACATCATAAGTTAATGCAACTTCATGAAACATTATGCGTGCAATGTATGCCTCAAAAGCATACTTCTTATCACACCTTTTGGAATAAACATCAGCATTCTCAATGGAGTTTGCACCCAACTTGAAGCTTTCATCAAGCTAATTAATGGTTTTGCAAAATCATGGATGGATTTTGAAGCATCCTTGAAGACATCCTAGAACTTAGTAACACTCAAAATACTTGCTTTCCTCTTTTCCAAACTTATCTGCTTGATCTTCTCCGTCAGATTTTTATCCCCCATCTGCAAATCCTGGAGCTCTTCAACAACATTTGTCCAATTCCAAACTGCGAAATTTACCCGGGTACACTCCTCCCTACCCGGGTAAATAATTCAAGCAATTTCCCAGGTGCCAAGAAAAATACCCGGGTACACCCCTCCTTACCCAGGTAGGCAAAAAATTTCAAAAAATACCCAGGTAGGGAGGGGTGTACCCAGGTAGACTTGGTGGTCAACGGTCAAACATGGGCAGATTGATGTTATGTTTTTTGAGGGGTTAAATTTTTGAAATAGTTTATAATGAAGGTCAATTTGGTAATTAATTATTAATAAAAGGTTATAAGAGTCAAAAAGCCCCTTAACTTGCTTATGGACTTGCATCTTGGTCCCATTCACATCCTTTTCATTATTTGATGAAGGTAGTACATAAGAACGAGCTCATTTTCACTCTTACAAAGAGATGATATCCTTATCTTTATTTTTTTGGTCAACTCTCTCCTCTTTTATCTATCTCTTTCTCTCTCTTAAAATGACATAACTTTACATCATTTAAGATGGCATATACTTTATCCTTATATATATATATATATATATATATATGGGACAAGATCCAATTACAAATTTTTTGGATTTTTTTTACAAATTACACTGTATTCTCCCGGGAGAACGTATGTAGTTTGTAAAAGTTAGTATTCTTGCGGGAGATAAGTTTATCTCCGACCTCCCCAAAACTACGTCGTTTTGGTTATTTATTTCCTTATATTTATTGATTCACCTTTGAATGGTTAAGATTCCCCTTTTCTCTCTCTTCCTTTATCACCATTGATCCATCTCTGTACGGTTATGATTTAGTAGTCGGAGATAAAGTTATCTCCGACAGCTTGAGAAATGATAAGCCCATATATATATATATATATATATATATATATATATATATATATATAATGAGAAATAATACTCTTATGTAATAGGAAAATGAAACTCTCTCCTACACTCACATCCATAATAGAGTTAACCTGATTTTTCCCTCTCTCCTGATGGGTTCCACCTTTTGATTGAGTGTGTAGGAATGGTTTTCTATCTTCAGCAAGGAAGCACAGACACTCCAAAAAACAGGGAGAGTCGTGCCCGACACGCTTCGACACGGCGACACACTCCGACACGGTGTCGGACATGCGGTCAACTTTTTCTGACACGTTGACCATTCCGACACGCGAATTTGACCGAGTCCGACACGTTCTGACACACTCCGACATGGTCAAATGGCATTTTCGTAAATTTTTTAAATTTTTTTAAAAATATTATTTTTTTAAAAAAAGTTATTTTTAAAAAATTAAAATATATTAGTAAAGCTTCTACATTATCATATCAATTTTCTCCCTTCTTTTTCCTTTAAGTAAATAATAGATCTTCTCAGCACCATCGTTGTCATTCTTGTTACGCTCTTACCGTGTCTCCTCCTCCCTAATCTCTCTTTAATCTGATATGATCTCTCACTCTTTCATCCCAGTTATTGTTTTTTATTACGCGAATTTGACCGAGTCCGACACGCTCCGACACGGTCAAATGACATTTTCGTAAATTTTTTAAATTTTTTTTAAAAAATTAAAATATATGAGTAAAGCTTCTACATGCTCATATCAATTTTCTCCTTTCTTTTTCCTTAAAGTAAATAATAGATCATCTCAGCACCATCGTTGTCATTCCTGTTACGCTCTTACCGTGTCTCCCCCTCCCTAATCTCTCTGTAATCTGATCTGATCTCTCACTCTTTCATCCCAGTTCTTGTTTTTTTATTAAAGCTTCCACCTTTTATAACGTTTGATTGTGTTCTTTATGTTCTTATTTTACAGTGTATTCTTAAAGTTTATGTTTTTGCCTTTTGTGAAGAACGCTACTACAATTTTTGTTATTGGGTGTCTGTGAATTTTTTTGCTGCTGTTGCCATTGGTTACATCAGATTTTATTTTATTTTTTTATTTTTTTCTCCCTTTATATAACACCTTGGATTCCGACTTTGAATCAATTTTTCTTATGTGGTTTTGGATTGGAAAGGAAAATTGAAAGATAATATTTTGATGGGTATTATTAATTTTTTTATTTTTTGTTAAATTATTGAATATTAAATGAAATATACACTATATAATTTAAAAATATTATTTAATATTAAAACGTGTCCCAACATATTGAAATTCATGATTTTTTAAGATTGACGTATTGGAATATCGTGTCGTATCGTATCACGTGTCGCGTGTCGTGTCAGTGCTACATTGATCTTCAGTGACTTGAGAGAAATATTGCCCATACATAATATGAGAAAAATTAATCATAAAGATAAAAATAATATAAATAAATTAACTTTTTTCATATTTGATAAAAAAATATATTAAATACTCGGTATATACGTAATATATAAAATATTTTTACTTGAACAATAAATTAATAAGGGAAAGAAACTGTTCCGGGTTAAACCTTGATCTCTTCTTGGGCCTACACTTAAGCCCTTTACCTAGTTCAGGCCCCTTATTCAAATTACTTTGTTGTGTGGCTTGCACTTAATATTTCGGCTAAGACCGAACTCATGAGTCACGACCGCCATTACCCAATGCAATCGCCTGCAACTATAATCACCTACAGGATAACTACTACCTATCCATGATTCTTCTTTCATAACTGACGCGTCGTGTAGGGATGCTAAATAGATCAGGCCTTTCAGGGGTCTTTAGCTCGGCTCGTGCAGACTTCAGTTTACATGTCTAAAATTTGTTGTTTACACCCGGCTTGAACTTGTATAAAAACTCGTTTAATAAAAAGTCCTCAGGCTCCAATTCAAATGCTCGGCTTTAAAGCCTCTCAGGCTGGCCTAGTATATTATTTTATGTTTTTATTTTATGTTTTTTATATTACTTGTAATAGTCCTCCCTTACTCCTCAATCCATTTCACCCAAAAACTCATTCGTTCCACCGTGCATTGTTCGTTTGTGTCAATTTATTTTTTATTTTTTATTTTTGTTGGCACTTTTTTTTATAACGGGCAAAGATAATATAACATGTTATCTACCTTTTTTCACTCTAATTTTTTATTTATTTATTGTAGACTTTGTAGATTACTGTTGCACATTGGAAGCTAAGGTTTCTATCTAGAAATTGTTTTTTTTGTGGAATTCTGTTTTCTTATTTTTATTTTTTAACATGCTAACAGACTAAGACAGGCTTCACACAGGCTTTTAATTTTTGTAAATAAATCAGGCCACATGCCAATATTATATTTGTAATAGGTAACGGGCTAAGACCAATCTGACACGTTTAAATACAGGCTTGGCCCGTTAAGACCAAAGCTCGGTTCGGCTCGGCCCGTTAACACCCCTAGCTAGTGTCGTGCACTCACTGATACTTCGACACTTCCCGACACTTCAATACTTATTGCAAAGACTCAAAAAAAGTTCAAAGGTTACGTTGCGTTGCATTTTGAGTTCCAACTATTAGATTCGTTAGATTACGATTACGATTTTATTGAGTTTAATATAAACATTTGAGATATATTATGTTTCTTTGTAAGATTGAAGGGTATTATAAGTTTAGCTTTATTTTTTTTAAATTATTGAATAATAAATATAATATATATTATATAAATTAAAAATATTATATAATATCAAAATGCGTCTTAACGTGTAGAAATTTAACATTTTATAAAATTAAGATGTCAGAGTATCGTATCATATCGTATCTCATGTCCCGTATCGGTGTCTATGCAACATATGCTATAAATACATAAATGATACTAAAAGGGAGATTTTTGATACATTCGATACCATCATTCATTCCAGATCAAACATTCATTATTCCTTACACTTAGAAGGATATCATATCCTTATCAGAACAACACGCAACCTTGCATAACCCCAACACCCAATTACCCTAGTTTCACCCAGAACGGAAAACATAGGAACAATGACCATTTTGCTACTGTTAGCAAAAAAGATTACCAGAGTGTCACGTAAATAGTAAATTTTACCAAAATGTCACGTAGCATATTTCGTTATACTGTGTAGCGAATTATGTGTGCAAATAATTCGCTACACAGTGTAGCGAGATATGCCACGTCAGAATGCTCAGAACCAAAAATGCCATGTGTCAAATTTGGAGAAATTCGCTACATAAGGTAGCGAATTTCTGCAATTTTGACACATGACATTTTTGGTTCTGAGCATTCTGACGTGACATATCTCGCTACACTGTGTAGAGAATTATTTGCACACATATTTCGCTACACAGTGTAGCGAAATATGTCACGTGGCATTTTGGCAAAATTTATTGTTGGCGTGGTAGTTTGATAATTTTTTTTGCCAACAGTAGCACTTTGATCACTGTCCCTATATATATATATATATATATATATATATATATACATATATATATATATGAGGTAGGATCATTTGACACCAATGTCAAATTTCAAATTTAATACCTCATCTGATAGCCGTTCGATAAAAAAAGATGTCAATGGTGTCATATGCTTTTATATATATATATATATATATATATATATATATATATATATATATATATATATATATTGTAAATTTTAGTATACTATTTTTTGTAATTAAAAAGCTCATCTTAGTATGCTATTATATGTGATAATAATCTAGTTAGTACTCAAATAAATCTAAAGGTTGCATCCCTCCTTTCAAGTTTAATTTAATTTTTAGCAACTCTTTGTAACTGTAAAAAGAATAACGTTACATAAATTACTTTTTATCATAAAACTTCACCCCATTTTTTAAATAACCAAAATATCATTTTTATAAAAAAAACTGAGAGAAAATTAAATCCAATAAATAATTTTACCCGACCATTTTCAAATTAAACAATTAATCACAACTTTCAATGGTGGCAATTCTTATGAGCAACATATTTTCTCCAATAAATGAATAAACAAATTTCACTATTGATTCAAGTATACATAGTACATTCTTTGACCAAATGAATTTAAATAAAAGAATAAGATAAAAAAATTGGCATAAAAAAGAAAAAGAAAATCTAGCTTCATGCTCTCCTATATATACATCATACAAACCAATATGCTATCAGTACTACTATTTTGATAAGAGATAAACCAACCTTTTCCCTATGTTTCTACTTATGTAATTAATAATTGATGATGTATGCATCGAGAGTATAATTAGCACTCACATCTCTGATCCTTTGAAAGAATAGATGGCCATAATCTCAAACAACCATGAGTGGAGATAAAGGGGACAAAGGTGGTACACTAAAGATAGTTCCCGTAACATCAGTGTCCCAAAAGCCTTTCCAACATGAAGGTGTCAAAGGGCAAACAGTTGAAGCAGAAACTCCATTGGAAAAGCACTCTTCTTTCTTCACATGCTTATTACTCTCCACATAGTTCCCTTCACTCTCTTCATTTCTTCTCCTCTTCTCACCAACCACTGCAAAATCCTCAACCTCAAGAGGGAAGTTCAATATAGCTTTACTTCCTCTCATCTTGAAAGCAGCTCTGTCATAAGCTTTAGCAGCTTCTATGGCTGTGTCAAAGGTTCCAAGCCATACCCTTGAGCCTTTTCTATTGGGGTCACGTATCTCGGAAGCAAACTTTCCCCATGGTCGCCTTCTAACACCTCTATAATGCTTATCTTCCTCTTTGTTGTCATTGTGATCAGAAGAAGAAGAAGAAGAAGAAGAAGAACTCTGTTTGTAAACACTTGTTTTTTCCACATTGTGTTGTGAGATTGCTTTGAGATCTGAGGTTATGGAAGGGATTGTGATGTTTAAGGAGGGTTTGCGGTTGCTTAGATTTGAGGTCGATCTTGGAGGCTTAGAGAAAGAGGGTTGAGTCACTTGAAGATGGGTATGGCTAGAATAAGAAGAATCATGGTTTGGTATGATGTTATTGTTGATGGGAAATTCATGGGGTAGCAAGTAATCATTGATGCTAATATCACTGGTGGTGCTGATGATGTTTGAGGAGCAAAGATTGAAGCTTGGTTCAAAGTTTTGCATATTTCTAATTAAGGTACTTCTTTCTTAGAGGGATGCTAAATTGGGAAAGTGAGGATTTGGTTGTGAGTAAAATAAGGGAGTCAGTGGTGTATAAATATGGTGGAAGAAAATACTAATAAAAAAAATTAAAAAAATAAGAGGTGGGTTTCAAGAGAGATTCCAAGATGGAGAGAGGAAGCATCATTTTGTTGCTATCAATAATTGGCATTAGATGGAATATTACGTCTCTTTTATTTTTTTTGTCCTTTTGGTTTGATGTCAAATCTCAACTTGACTTGTGAGGATGGTATTGGGGACCATAAGTCCACGAAATGACCCTTCTAGGGTACTTCCATGCTTACTTTTCAAGTGCAGCAGCTTGGTTCGAGTTGAGTGTTTTGATTTACGGGCTTTGTATCTCTCATTTAGCACGAGAGGAGAGACTTTGCAGCTGACTCCAATTGTAGGTGGGATCCACTAATATTTTTTTCTTCTTTCACTCACATGTGAGCTCCACTTGCTCTCTTGTGTCTACTACATAAGATGAGTCATTTTGCACTAACATAAGATGTATTTAACCCTACATAAGATGTATTTAACCCTTGATTTACATACATTAAATGCTAGGGTTTTCGTTTTGTCTTTAACATGACACAATAAAATTTTTTACACACACAACATTTTGTGGGGTACACATTTTTTAAAACAAAAAAATAAATAAAAATTAAGGCACGCAAAACGAATCTCTATAACATTACACAATCACTTTTCTTACGACATAACTCTTATAATATCCTAAATGCTAATTGTGTCTGTACGCGGCTTACTTTTCGAGTTTAGAATGTACCAAAAACATTGATTTCGCCCCCCTGAAACTAGAGGATCTAGTTTTCTTGGAAAAGTGTGATCTTGTTAATTACAAGAATTTAAAGGAGTAAGCTTTACTAATTTTATCATGTTTTTTCAATAATTGAAGATAAAATTATTTTCTCCAACTTAAAATTATATTTTATATTTCTTCTGGGTTCTCTAGAGAATATCATATTCCTCCAGCGAGATTGTCACCTTTCACCAACGAATCACGGATACGTGAATTGAAAAAAAAAAATTTGCGTGATGAACACGCTTCGACATCCGTCCGACACGCAGTCAATATTTGGGGGACACGCGGTCAACTCCCCGACACGCTCTTCCGACACGCGGTCAACACTAGGACACGCTCGGACACGTTTTTTTTAAATCTTAATTTTATTTTTTTAACTAAATATAAAAGAAATAATTTATAAATTAATTTTTTTCTGTTATTAAATTTGAAATAAAAAATTAACAAAATATGAAAAGTTATTTATATTTATATTTATGTTATGAAATTTAAATATTTGATTGGTTATATGACTTATTATGGACTCTTATATGCAGTAAATATAAATTATATTATATATATTAAAAAATTTATTTAATATCAAAACGTGTCCAAATATGATATTTTTTAGAATTAACGTGTCGGCGTGTAGTGCCGTGTCGTGTCCCGTGTCCGTGTCCGTGCATCATAGCCTTCCACCGTTAACATGCGGTGCAGACGAAACCCTACCAGAACATCTTTTCACGCAACCCTGTTTTGTCCGGGAATCTCGATTTTCAAAAATATGATTTTTATATTCAATTTACGATAATATCCGGAAATTTAAAATTTAAAAAAATTCAGTTTGCCGGGAATCTTAGAGAATGATGCGTATTAAACGCCCCCTAAATGTAGTGATCATAAGTTTATTTAATTAAGAAAGTGATATGTCTTTTTGCAATTTTATTCCTCTTAATGATAAAAAATGTATTTCTACGTGCACATTCACAAATATACATAATAAAAGGAGTGTAGTATTTCTTCTATTATATTCTACAATCGTTATTTTAGGGCTTTATTTATTGATATTTAACACTAATCATCTTTACTTTTTATTTACTCAATGAATTCTATACTTCCTTTGCAGTCCTCATTTTTCACTATGTTATAGATATTTTCATTAGTTACGCGGGGGTTCAAACCATGCTCCATTTGGAGCACTGTAGCTCAAGTTATGAATTTTTAAAGAAAAAGGTGTTGAATTTCGCAGGGTCTGGCGGTATCTCTGGCGCTGATAGCGCCAGACCCACGCTAATAGCGCCACAACACTGACTTCCCACTGTCTTACGGCATCGTCAACGCCAACTCATTGTTTGGTGGTGCTAATAGCGCACCATCTTGGCACTAACAGCACTACGGGTCTGGAGATTACACTCTATTTTTAGTATTTCATCCATAACTTGAGTTATATTTATTCGATTGACGCGATCTTGGTCTTGTTGGAAATCTAAAAAAAAGATCTGTAACCTCCAACAAGACCAAAGGATCTAAATCTATCATGTAGGGTATGAAAAATGTAAAACAAGACATGATATCCTTATATTTACATTGATTCCCAACCTAAATGTATTCTTTCACCTAGTTGGCATTGTATAATTACTACAAGACATAATCCTTATAATTTTAAAGTGCACATTTATCAAAATAGGAATCGATGCCCTTCCATCATATATACAATAAGTACAATATTACACAATATTCAATTGTCTTTAATATATAACCATAGGACATAGCTACAAAACACTATGATCAAATCTTTGGCTCTCATCAACAACATGAGACACCAAAGGAGGTGAGCATAGGCTAAGTCCACCAAAATAAAGCATGATATACATATATCAAATGGCTATCAAATGTAAATCCTATATATGGAAACTACCAAACGACATGCATAACCAAAATAATGCAACATTGTCATGTATCAATCTAGCTCAAGTATGGCCACTTGCCACTAGAGGCTCCTGCAATATTTGTACCTGAAAGGGGGTCCCCACAATACGGGGTGAGATATACATACATATCTCAGTAAACTAAGGATCCTTGGAGGATTTCTCCACCCTAAAGTTCATTTGGCATAAAAGCATAACATTAAAAATAAAGAATATAAATATATAAGGAAACAATCGTGTTATGCCTCACATAAAGAAACAACCGCCTTGTGTGGCACATAAAACAATATACACAAAATCGTATATCTCACAATTCATGCAATTTACATATACCACAAAACCACAACTCACTTGGGTTTGGTGGAACAACAAAAATATAAATCCCAAGGTCCGAAAGCTTACCTTTTAAAGCTTCCTACCCAATGATTGGTCCAAGCACCAAAGTCCCACAACTGCTAGCTTGCTCTCTAAGCAACAATTAGTAACTTGCCAAATATCACTTACTTGACAAGATTCAATTGCAATCAACATCGACACACCATCAATTACAACTATGTGAATATCAACATATATTCACAATCAACAACACAAGGGAACCCACACACCAATCATATGGTCATGAACTCACCTTCACTTAAAAATCTCAAGTGCCAATGTCAACCTCCATTGGCTCCTCCAATGCTTGGTCAATCAAGATAGGTCCACTTGCCTCCAGCCTAGAAGCACCATGAACACAATCAATACCAACAATCCAAGTCACATTACTTGAAATGCAAGAATTCACACTATCTAGGCCTAATTTTCAAAATTTGATGAAAATGGGTAAAATGATCTTCCAAATATATTTTCACCATTAAAATCATCAGCTAAACACATTTTTCAACTTGGCCCAAGCCTCAATCAAGCTCTAACTACCTAATTCAAAGACCCATTTTCATAGAAAAACCTAAAAATGAAATCTTCATACAACTCAATGAAAGTGGGATTTCTAAACATCAACTCACCTAGAATCCTCCCAAGAGTGTTCTTCAACCTTCCAATAAGAGAATGCAACCTCCAAAGCCCCACTACAATGGGGGGACTTTCTTCATGGGTTTTCTCTCAATCTAAGGCTTTTTCATGGATTATTGATTATAGGTTATGTAGAGGAGAAGAAACTAAGCATTTTTCCTCTTTACTTCATATGATTCCATCAAGTATCCAGGGAGATAGGTTTTTGAGCATTTGATCTATGGCTTCTTGGTCTTCACAAAAGAATCGATGAAGGAGATGAAGTTTTAAAAAAAATATCTTCTTTCCACTTTTTAAAAAGCATAAAGCAACTTCTCATCTATTGTCTTCCATGTCCTCTTTTTCATTTAAATTCTAATTCTAATTATATTGGTTCTATTAATTGTATCTTCCCACATGAATACGCACACCCCACGTTTATCGAACTAAGTGCCCCACTTATTTTATATACAATGTGTTTAATTAATATTTATTCTAACTATTATATTAAGCATCTCACTTAATTAATCTGTTTAAATACGATTAAATCTTCAATCACAATTACCACTCCACATTGATTGAACTAAGTATTCCCACTTATTTTATTTACAATGTGCTTGATTAATATTTAATCCAATCCTTTGTATTAAGCCTCTCATTAATTACTCTGAATAAGATATGATTAAATAGTTAATACCATACCATTAGACATATTACAAATCAAGGTTATTATACCTGTGGAGGCGTATAATATGTCGTTGTAAAGCTTGAGAAGTCCGAAGATCAATCTCTGAATACATGCAAGCACCACTGGGCTGATCCAAAAGATCCTTAATATGTGGGAGGAGATACTTGTTCTTGATTGTCACCTTATTCAACTGCATGTAATCGATGCACAATCGCATGCTCCCATATTTCTTTTTGACAAATATGACTGTTGCTCCTCATGAAGACACACTAGGTCAGATGAAGTTCTTCATGAAAAGATCCTCAATATGCTTCTTGAATTTTGCTAACTCAGGTGGAGATATCCGGTATGGAGCTAATGAAATGGGCCACACACCAGGCAAAAGATCAATGGAGAAATCTATCTCTCGATGTGGCGGAAACTCAGGAATCTCCTCAGCAAACACCTCAAGGAATTCCCTCACCATAGGAATGCCGGTAATATCCTCTTGTGTCCCACTCACCAAACCTCATAACATGACATAACCATATGCCCTGTTCTCAAGGCTCTCCTAGCCTGAGGCG
The DNA here is from genome assembly GCA_032173675.1 of Gastrolobium villosum. Classification (NCBI taxonomy): domain Eukaryota; kingdom Viridiplantae; phylum Streptophyta; class Magnoliopsida; order Fabales; family Fabaceae; genus Gastrolobium; species Gastrolobium villosum. The sequence continues at coordinate 16,045 of JAVKPL010002892.1, forward strand.
CTGATAGATAAGGAGAAGAACTGGTAGTGGAATCACACTGAGACATCACCAATTTCTTTGCACAACAGTCAATCATAACATAATTTTTCAATAACCAATCCATTCCAAGGATGATCTCCAAATTAGCCATGGGTAAACCAATCAGGTCCACCGATACTCTCGGCCATCCAATTGAAACACAACATGACAATGCAAAGATGAAGTATCACACTTCTCCCCGGTGGCGGTAGTAACCAGCAAAGGTGGAGAAAGCACAAAAATGGACAACTTAAGGCCCACATCAATTGAGTCTACAATGAAAGAGTGCATAGCCCTGGAATCAAACAATACATCTATGTCATAACCACCACTAGAAACAGTACCTCTCACAAGGTTCAGAGCTCTATCCGACTGCTAGTAATCAAGAGTGTATAAACGTCCTGTAATTGGTGGCACAACAGATGTCGCTGTAGGTGGAACATGAACCATATGAAGAGAGACCGTTGCACTGCTACAACCCTAGCAACTGGTGAGAAACAATCTCTGGCATAGTTGCCCTCCTTGCCACACTGGAAGCAAATAATCTTACCTGTGGAACAACTGGAAACGGTGAAAGGTCTAGCTGTACTCCCTTGCTGAGTAGATGTCCTCTTGAACTAGTTAGGCGACTGCATGGCAGATAACTGCTTCCAGTTGCTTTTTCCCCCAAATCTCCTATCTCTCCAAGTAGTGGAGCCACTAGCTCCCTTTTCCTTTTGTTTGGGTCTACTGCCACTCCTTTTCGAGTAATAACATGCACAAGAAATTTCATTGATGTGAGCCAAAAATCTCACTTCAACGACTTTGCATAAAGTTTCTTCACTTTCAGTACTTGTAGTATAATCCTCAAGTGCTCCTCATGTTCCTCCTTACTCTTGGAGTAAATCAATATGTCATCAATGATGACAGTAATAAAACGATCCAAGTACGGCTGAAAAATACAGTTCATGTAGTCCCTAAATATCGCCGATGCATTGGTGAGTCCAAACGGGATCACCAACTACTCGTAATGACTGTATCTTGAATAAAATGTAGTCTTAGGAATATCCTCCGGCTTAACCCGAATCTGATGGTATCCATATCGAAGATCAATCTTTGAGTAAACGCAAGCACTCCTGAGCTGATCTAAAAGATCCTCAATACGTGGAAGAGGAAACTTGTTCTTGATTGTCACCTTGTTCAACTGCCTGTAATCGGTGGACAATCGCATGCTTCCATCTTTCTTTTTGACAAAGATGACCAGTGCTCCCCATGGAGACACACTAAGTCAGAAGAAATTATATGCTGAAAGATACTCAATATGCTACTTGAATTCTGCTGACTCGGGTGAAGACATCCTGTATGGAGCTAATGCAATAGGCCCCACACTAGGCAAAAGATCAATGGAGACCTCTATCTCTGATGTGGCAAAAACTCAGAAAACACCTTAAGGAATTCCATCACCACAGGAATGCCGGTAATATCCTCTTCTGTCCCACATACCAAACCTCCCAAAATGACATAGCCATATGCCCCTACTCTCAAGGCCTTTCTTGCCTGAAGCACTGATAAATAAGGGGAAGAACTAGTAGTGGAATCACAATAAGACATCACCAATTTCTTTGCACAACAGTCAATCATCACACAATTTTTCATTAACCAATCCATTCCAAGGATGATCTCCAAATTAGCCATGGGTAAACCAATCAGGTCCACCGAGTACTCTCGGCCATCCAACTGAAACACAACATCACGATGCAAAGATGAAGTATCACATTTTTCGCCGGTGGCGGTAGTAACCAGCAAAGGTGGAGAAAGCACAAAAATGGACAACTTAAGGCCCACAACAATCGAGTCTGCAATGAAAGAGTGCATAGCCCTGGAATCAAACAATACATCTATGTCACAACCACCACTAGAAACAGTACCTCTCACAAGGTTTAGATCTCTATCCGACTGCTAGCAATCAAGAGTGTACAAACGTCCTGTAATTGGTGGCACGACAGATGTCACTGTAGGTGGAATAGGAACCATATGAAGAGAGGCTACTGCACTGCTACAGCCCTAGCAACCGATGAGGAACAATCTCTGGCATAGTTGCCCCCTTGCCACATTGGAAACAAATAATCTTACCTATGGAACAAGGGCTAACATGCGATCTCCCGTACCCGGTACAACTGGAAACAGTGAAAGGTGTAGTTGTACTCCCTTGCTAAGTAGATGTCCTCTTGAACTAACTAGGTGACCGTCTGGCAGATAACTGCTTCCCTTTGCCTTTTTCCCCAAATCTTCTAACCCTCAAAGTGGTGGAGCTACTAACTCCCTTTGCCTCTAGCTCTGCAATTTTTCTCTTCTTGTTTGTCACACAAACGTCTTCTATGTCCCGGCACTACTGCATCCAAGTACTTAGAAGCAAAAAATGCAGGTGTAGGTATCGCAATCCGAAAATGAGAAAATTTTGCCAGTTCATTGAACTTAGCCAAGTATTCATCTATGGTCATAGAGCCCTGCACTAGGTGCTCAAACTCCCCCTGCTTCCTCTCCTGAACATTGTAAGGAAAATATCTCCCAAGGAATAGGTCCTCAAAGAATGGCCAAGTAATCACATGGCCATACATTGATAACCTGAGAGGTGTTAATCCACAAATCATGTGCATATCCCTCAAGCATGTAGGTGGCAAACATACACCGCATCACCCTGAATATCTTGTCCAGGGTCTAAAGCCATCTAGTAGCAACGATAGGATCATAGGATCCAATCAAAAGAAGGTAGCTTATATATATATGCTTATGAAAAACATCAAACGCGAAAA
>JAVKPL010002893.1:0-19092 GCA_032173675.1 Gastrolobium villosum
AGCTTCTTCCATTTTTTTTGTTGTTGAATGCTTCATGATTCTCTCTGGTAATTCAAGATTGGTTTTTTATTTTGTTACTGGATGTGTTTCTTTTCTTTTTTTAAGTTTTTTTTAATTTTTTTTTGTTATGCTAATTTGATGAGTTGTTCGTGAACAAATTGGGTTTGGTCCTTCTTTCAATATTTTTTATTTTTTATTTTTTGAATAATTTTAACAATGTGATTTCTCATAGGAGAGAGAAAAAGGAAAAGCAATGTAAATTGTGTTTCTGAACTAACTAAAAAAACAAAAAATGGAGTAAAATTCTGAATATATCCTTTAATCAAATTCATATTAAAAAGTGTTAGTTCATTTTCTCACATTTTTTTTTTCTTTTGCTGAAATTTCCTGGTAACCAAAGTTCATGAGAGTTTGGTTTTCTTTTTATTTTATTTTAGTAGTATTATAATTGTTGTTTACCAATGATATGTAAAAAGTGGGGCCTTGGCGGTGTTTGTCATGACTCATACATCGTGACATTTGAATGAACAGTCATAGGCCCGTGATGGAATTTCTCTTTTTTCCCTTTCTTTTACACTTTTATTTGTGTTTGTTTGTCCCTTTGCTTCGTGTGTCTTTTTAGATTTACCAAAATTTTGAACTTCCCTCGTACCCTTTGTAAAAACATACCCAGCAAAACCTTAAAAACATACTCAAAAATAATATTTACAAGTGTACAACTTGAAATTGAACTATAACCTCTTGCTTTGAATGATCAAAAACTTATTCATTTGATTTTATATATAAAATTAAGTTTACTGATTTTTGTCTTGAGCAGATGTCTTGTTGGAGTTTCTGCTGCTGTTGTAGCTCACTCCTTGCTACAACTACTCATTGGCACATCAAGATTTCTTAGGATGTCTTCTGTGATTCCCTCCAGAAATTATGCATGGCTTATTTTTGCTGGGGATCAGGTATATATAGTTATACATAATTTTTTAAGGTTCTTCTTGTGATCAAAATCAATACTCCTTTGGTTCCTAAGCGTCACTTGTGCTTACCATGGTGGAAATGCCAGCAGAAATTATCATTAATGATGTTGCCAACATGCAAATTTTTTTGAAGTAAAATTCAATTCTTAAGGAAAATGAGGTCTAGATTGTCTTTCATGTCAACATCTGTAGACTTAGAATTACTGAGATCATCTAAACTGCAGTCCAATGCAGTGGCTGGAAAATATAGTCATAGCTCTTATTGATTTTTTTTTTAAGACCAAACATATATGGATTGCACCTTTTATGTGTTACCTTTGTCTCAGTACTTATCATTTTGGCTATACTATCAATTTAGGACTTGAAAATTAATCATGATTCTGTACCAAAAAAAAAAAAAAAAAAAATTAATCATGATTAGCTCCTTCAATTTGTTTATGCAGGCATTTGCTTATGCATTGATGAGTGCTGGATCTGCTTCATCTGGGGTGACCAATCTGAATCGCACTGGAATTAGACATACAGCTCTACCAAATTTTTGCAAGCCTTTGCAAAAGTTTTGTGATCACGTTGCCATCTCAATAGCCTTCACTTTCATAAGCTGTTTTTTGCTGGCTACATCTGCTGTTCAAGATGTAATATGGCTCTCCAAACACTGACACTTCTTGGTTCATGTTCCACATATGATGTAACTAATTATCCGAAACTAAATTTTCCATATAATGAACCCTACCCTTTGATCACTACCTTATAATCAGTACTCTTGCTTTCAACTCTCCTGTTATCATGGTTACAAGATGTTGTTTCTGATATGTAATGAAGGCCTTGTATCCTCTTGTAGTCTTGTTCAATGACCTTCCTTTGTGAAGGCTTGTGATCTGTGAATGTATTATATGGCTATACGATTGCTATGAGCAATCTTATTATTTTAGGTACGTTCTACTTGCTCAAGAATCTAAAGTATAAAGTAATGTTTAATTACATTTTCCAACTATTGCAATTTGAACATTGTTATCTTTAGTATTCATATTGAAGCCTGTGCAGGCCTGGTTATGAAGTTGTTGACGTAACAATATCTCTTCTAATTGATGTTGCACATTTTCTATTATGAAAATGCTACCTTCATAGAAAAAGGTACTTCAAACTGACTGTGAAACTGATATATATATATATATATATATATAGATATAGAGGAAGGATATTCTTACTACCAAAATTTTCTACTACCAACTTACTACCTATCTAATCACCATTGAATCAAGGAGAGAGAGTGTTAAAAAAATTTGAAAAAAGAGAAAATGTTGATCCAATGGTGATTAAATAGGTAGTAAGTTGGTAGTAGAAAATTTTGGTAGTAAAAGTATCCCTCCTCATATATATATATATATATATATATATATATATTTTAGAAAATCACATCAGCTTAGCTAAAGTTGTGAACTAGAGCGAATTAATTTTTGAATATGGCTTCAACCTTGGATTAAATAAAAATGGGAGGCTTGATGCCTGATCCAAAAGCCCAAATCAAAATAGCAAATTTAATTTTGATCTAAAACATTTTAAAACAAGGGGCACAATATACTTACCAAAGCAATTACATAAAAACATATTTTAGGGTTGATTTTTGTTTTGAAAAGACAAGATCTAAGACACTAAAGTGCTAAAACATTTTTGTTTTGAATGGGGATCCCTGTCACATTTGTTCCAATGAAAGGTAATGGTCAAAAGGATGTTTCACTTATGATTGTTGGATTTCAGTTCAAAATTTGAATAACATCACTATCTCTGCATATGTTGTAATAGTCACGTTATCTACTATTTCCTCTTTTTCCAAACTTACAAATTTGAACTTGACCATGAAACCCCCCCACCACAGCACACACGTTATTGCCAACAATTCATAACCACCCAATAACCGTCACAGCCCCACCACGTAAACACACGTGTTCCTCTTATATATATATATACACACACACACACTTTCCTCTACAATTTGCATTTAGTTACAATCATTTATTGCTTTTCAGCTTGTATAGTGAAAAAGAAGAACAAAGACATGGCATCACTTTTTGGCGTACTTTGTACTTTTATGATGGTTTTTTTGGCGACCATGGATACTTCAGTTGAAGGTGCTAGGGAATTCATAGTTGGTGATCACTTGGGTTGGCATGAACCTGACCCCAACAATACTACATTTTATACACAATGGGCTGCAAGGAACAGGTTTCAAGTTGGTGACTCCCTTGGTATGTTTGTTGAATAAGTTCACATGAACTAGTATTCACTAGCTAGTTATTGGCATTACATTTTCACTCATTTATTGAATACATGGTAATTGAACTTTTCTTAGTAACCTCATTTGTGTTACATTTTTTGATTTTTTGATTTCTTTTGGAATAATAAAGAGGTAAAATGAACTCCATTGCATTTGAATATACTAAATATGAATTGTAAGTTGTTTATGTTGAAAATTGAGTTCTATAAGTTGCATTTGGTTGAGAGAAAAAGAAAAAGAGTGAGTGTTGTTGTTATGTTTTTTTCTTTCTTGAAAGTAGGTAGGTGATACCTATGCTATGCCCTCATATTTGAGAAGGGAGATCATCTTCTGCATTTGTAGTAGTAGGTACATCTGCCATTCAACAAGTGATACTTGATAAAAAATTATTTTTCTCTCATTTTCATACAAACATACAGTCATTTCTCATTTTTTATTGGATAGATGCACTGAGTGAATGGTACAGCAGTAGTACCATAGATATTTCCGGGTGTGAAAAAGATGTGTTTATGATTCATGTTCTTTTTTGTGTGCAGTTTTTGAGTACCAGAATGACTCAGTTCTGGTTGTGGAGAAATGGGGTTATTTTCATTGTGACTCAAATGACCCCATCATTGCATTTGACAATGGGAACAGCACTCTCAATCTTGAAAGGTCTGGTTTCTTCTACTTCATCAGTGGAGATGATGATCATTGCCATAACGGCCAGAAATTAATTGTAGAGGTGATGTCACCTCATCCAATTTATAGCTCTCCACCCTCCATTTCTATTCCACCAGAAGGTTCCTCTGCAATGGCTCCTTCATCACCTTCTCATGGCTTACGGGTTTCAGCCTCCATGGTGCTTGGTTCAGTCTTCATGGCTCTTTTGGCCACATTTGTCATTGTGTTCCTATCAGCACCCTGAACTTCTTGTTATGGTTATAGTGGTTTAACTAGTTGTTTTTCCCTTTTTGTTGATTATTTTGAGTCTGATTTGTCTAGGTGTTAATGCATTTGATGAACTATAATTATTTTTTCTCTATCAACTACTTTTAATTAATGATGATATTATGTTATGATTTTTGTCCTTATTTATAATCATGGCTTGACTTTTTGCTTTTGGATGAAGTGTTGTGCTTGTTTATTGGGTGTTCCTTCTTAAACTAAGAAAACATAAATTTCCGAGAAATAGAAGAGTACTATCTTTTTGGTTAAAATTATATTCGAAGACAGGATTAATAAAAGACAAAAAAAATTGGACAGAGTTTTTATATAAATATAATTAGGGTTTGGTGGATAGAGTTATATCATCCTGAATGAGAGAAAAACATAAACAATAAAAATCATGGACAGAAAGTGGGTTATTTTTTTAAAATTTTAAATTTTAAATAAAAAATATTAATTTGAGTCTTATCTCTAACTTAAGATGACACAATTTCCTTTAAAAGGACAAATATTTTTTCCATATAAATAATGGGTTCGTTTTTCTGTATCTAATGCAGATAAGTTATCTGCATTGAGCACAAAATGACATTTTGGGACAGAAATCAAAATATTTTTGTAATTTTAATTTATTACTTGTAATTATTTTTTTTAATATTTTAATGTCGTTTTAGGAATAAATGCAGATAATTTATCTGCTAACTGCGAGAATTTCTGATAAATAATTACTTCATGTGCTTTTAACTTCCTTTTCGCATTTCTCTTTGTCAAAATTTTAGAGCAGTTATCTTAAACACTTTGCTTCATTGTAATCGTTTGTATGTGTGAATTCTAATATGACTGATTGTGTAGAATATACCTAAGGAAAAAGTGTGTGTTATTTTGAAGATATAAAGTTATGTCATTTTAAGATAGAGTAAGAGATAGATAAAGGAAGGGAGGGTTGACAAAAAAATAAAGGTGTGGGTCCCACTTCTTTGTGAGGGTGAAAGAATATAAATTATGTTATTTAAAAGGATATACATTTTTCTCATATACTTAAATATAATTGTCTATTGTTGTTTTGACGGAATATGGCTACGAGCTATGATACACGGACACTGACACGGGACACAACATGCCGACACGTTAATTCTAAAAAGTGGCATATTTCGACACGTTTTGATATTAAATAATATTTTTAATATATATATAATATAATTTATATTTAATAGATATAATAGTCCATAATAAGTAATATAACCAATTAAATATTCAAATTTCATAACATAAATATAAACAAAAATAATTTTCCGTACCTTGTTAATTTTTCATGTCAAGTTTCATAACAGAAAAAAATTGATTTATAAATTAATTTTTTTATTTTTAGTTAATAAAATAAAATTAAGATTTAAAAAAAAAATGTGTCCGAGCGTTAACCACATATCGGAACGTGTTGGAGAGTTGACCGCATGTCGGATACGTATCCGACACGTAATTTAAAAAAAAAAAATTACCGTATCAGAGCTTGATAGGCTACAAGACTATATTGAAAATTATGTTATAGGAATAGCTGAATACTTGAAGGTGTCTGCATGCCCTCCCCATTAATGGGCCCCAATCTCAAAAAAGGCTGAAACTTTGGGCTCTAATTAAACTCTTATGATGTCCTACAAAAAACGAAGGTCCAAACTCGTTGCAGGCCTTTTTGATTTTGGGCATGCGAGAGTATATGTTTAATTACATATGCTTTTGTTCACCTTGCTCCTAGGAAGGAAAAAGAAAAAGATAAAAGAAAAATAAATCTTCTTTTTCTTTTAGACAAAATGTTCACTTCTGTGTTTATAAATTGCTAAAATCATGATCAATTTCGTCAATGAAAGGAGGAGAAGATGCCAAAGAAAAAGGAGAAATAGACTTTTGCTTTAGCACAATTTGAAAAAGGAGAAAACGAGTATTTTGTTGAATCAAATTCCTATACAAAACTCCTTTTACCGACATCAATAGGTTTCTATCAACGAGCCACGTCTTCTACATATATCTATTTCAGATTAAAAAAGAGGAGTATTGAAATCTTATGTTGTAGAGACAAAATGCATGTGAGACCCATATGTTAGAAAAAAATTATATGAATGACCCATGTCAACACGGAAATTGAAGGGTCTGTAGAAAAATTTGAATTCTCATATTGAATGAGAATTATAAAACCCTAAAAAAGAAGACTAAACCCAATGTGTCACCTTCAAATTTTGATGGCACCATCTACCTTTGTACCCTTATGTCGAGTGAGAAAAAAATTTAAATTGGCACGTAGGCATTACAATTATTGATAGAATCCAACGTTCAAAGTGAATCATAGCCATTCAGTTCAAGCTGAATGTGCATTATGTGTGTGATTGGAAATGAAGTGACAGAAGATATTGAAACTAAATGAATCCTTAGTCATCATATATTCCTTATTAGCTGTCTTTCTCATGGTTTTTTAACCTAACGCATGCACAAATTTGTTTTCTGGTGATAATAATTAGCAACTCTTTCTAGGTGAATGATATAACTCATATTGTTTATATAATATCCTATTCTAATTTAATTTATATTGAGTCAAGCCCTAGTCTTCCATTTTTTTTTTATATATTTAATATCGTAATTCCCACGTGATATTCCTCCAAGAGATTGTTAATTTTATCCTCTAAAACAAATATTTGCAAAGCTAGAAAGAAAAATAGTCAATAAACTCAACCTGGAGCACAAAGTGCCAAAATGACATCACAATGAATGATTATAAGATCCAACCACTTCTAAAACTAACATTACTTTTTGGATCGCAATCGATATAGGGCAATTAAAAACTGTGACTGCAAATATCAAATAATTTAACACCCGACACGGCCAATGATCAACAATAGCATACAATTAGTATCGCGTACAAGCATTAAATAAGACTGAGATTGAGTTTATTAATTAATTTTTTTTATGATGTCAAAAGTTTAAGGTTATAATATTCAGGTATCTGTGGAAAGAAATAATTTTAATATCGTATACGATTGCAACTTGTAGGGTGCAATTTGTCCTGAAGATATGATTATCAAAAGGGTATGTCCAACAATTCATTTTTTTTTTTAAGTGAGCATACACATTAACAAAAAAAAAAAAAAAAAAATCCCAAATTTTTACAGCTTCGTGAATCACTCAATTGAACAAAGTTGTCGTAGTTGTATATGAGTGGAGCTCGATCGAGCTTCCATTGATAGAGATCAGGAGCAGGACATAGGCAATGCTCTAGTGAGTGATATTGAAGACAGTGGGTGATATTATATCACTAAAAGACTTGAACCCATGAATAGAACCAGATGAGATAGATGATCAGAATTATCATTGTGCAATTATAAATATTAAAATAAAAGAACAGACTTACTTGAAATCAGATAATTGAGACAGAATGATGAAAAGTATGCAGAGTTAGGAATTAAATTCGAGCCCATAGAACGTGTCTCCTTAAGACAATTTGCCCCCTCACTGATGCCCAAGGTTGATGGACACTTGTCTCCCAGGATAGAACAAATTTCGTCTGAAGAGTGGCGGCACTACCAGTCAATAGCCCAAACGAACACAACAATATGCCAGAGGAAATCACACGAGTATGAACAGGAATATGCAAACCGGAAGGAGAAAAATTCCGGCAGAGTTTAAGTGCAGGAAAATTGTGGTACCATTTTCTGAAGGTGTCAGTGTCTATTTATAGACACTGACCGGTCACGTTCGAAAAGGTACCTTTCCGTCAACGAAACAACACATTCGTTGGACACGAAAAGACACATTCGTTCAACACGAAAAGGCACTCATTCAAGGATGAAACAACATGTCCGTTAGGATGAAACGACATGTCCGTTCGGATGAAACGACACATCCGTTCGGATGAAACGACACATCCGTTCAGATGAAACGACACATCCGTTCGTCGATGAAAAGACACACTCTTTCACTACCAAACTTCTTATTCATAACCAATAGATTGTCTACACAATTTATATATATATATATATATATATATATATAAATTCCAACAATGAGTAAAAAAGGGTGATGTGAGCACTCCAATGCTCACGTCACTATATGCATCAGATAAAATATGAAACTTATTTGAGGGTAAAAACCCTTGTTATTATCAAATGATTGTAATTTAATTGACGCTAAGGAACTGAGCATGTAGAGGTGGGAGTATGTGTTCGATCATTTCTACTATCATTTTTGGGAAGTGTTTAAAAACTTAATCTTAGAGCCCAACTCAAATTAAACTAGTCGCGAAGTAATAAATCGATTAAAATATATATATATAACAAAAACCTTGCCATTATATGGTGCTCTGGAAGAATGACCTTGTCGTAGTGAATGAGATGTGAATATCGGATTTCTTATTTTGGGAAATCTTCAGCATATGGGGTGAAATGTGTCATTTTTTTCTTGTAATAGAAAAATGGGTAAACGGTTTGTGTGAGACCCATAAAAAGTCCCTAAAAGATAGCTATGTTGTTATTATCCATAAAAGCTTGTTTCTCAGCTCTGTCCCTTTTATTTGAGTTTCCTCAAGTAGTAGTGATTTAAATGACAAGAGACCTTAATCGTTAAATAGTTTAGAGTTTTTTTTTTTTTTTTTTTTTGGAGAATATAGATTAGAGTTCTATATCTATTAGTAGGCAAAAAAATTAATTTATTTTTTTAATAAAAAATTACGAATATGTAGTCGTTTTGAAAACAATTATGAAAATATAACACTCAAACACGCCCACATGGGGCGTGAGCTAGTGGAGAGAGACACGCTCATGTGGGACGTGAGTCTCTGGGATAACACGCCCACATGGAGCATGAGCTATAAGAGAGAGACACGCCCATTGAAGGCGTGACCTATGAGGAAGACATGCCCAACTTAGGCGTGTTCCAATGGAAGGTCTTACACAATCTGGGCGTGAGTGACTAAACTGCAGTCTATTTAAACATGCACCCCTCTACACACTCTTCACAACTCTTCTCCGTCATTATTATTCTTAAACTATCACATTCTTTCGCACTTGTTTATTTATTATAGTTTGCACTTGTTTACTCATGTTTCGTTTTATCTTATTATTTTTTAATTTTAAGAATGAGTGCGAATTCTGAAACTATTCGTGTTGTTATATATTTTAACGGTAGGAAAGAGGAAGCTCGTCGTGGTGTTGATTTTGTAGAGGAGAAAAGGCCATCACATATTAAACTAAACTCAACGGTTGCGGAGCTGCATCAGAAAATACCTGAAAAATCATGTCTTCAAGACAACTAATCGATCACTCTAGTCACGGCAAGATTGTGGCAATGTGAACAATACATTAGTTTGCAAATGGTCGATGACGAAGACATCGATATGGTAATGGAAGATTTCTTAAACCAGTCTAGAAAGGATTTCTTAGAGTTGTATGTGGATACTACCACCGCGGAGGATGTTGTTATACCAATGAGGTAAATTACTTCTACTTCTCTTCTTAATGCATCCACATCTGTTGCTCCTACTGTTAACATGCTAGAGGAAGATGAACATGACCCTACTTGGATTATGGATGAGGAGTATGAGGAAGATGATGAGGAAAATATAGCAATGGATGATCGTCTTCTTGCAGAGGATGCGAGTGCATCGGACAATGACGAAGAATATGGCAGGTCGGGTACTCAAATTCAACCATGGCATGATTTAGGGGAGTCTCGTATCGTAGTACATCATGACACAACATCGAGTCAAGTACCATAACATCCTTAAGGTATGCTATCAATGAATATACTGACAGTTTGCTAGTTGCGATTTTTTCTTAAGAAAATAATTCAATTGTATTATTATTATTACGTAGTACATGCAGGCGATGCACCTGTTGACCCTTTTTGGTCTGAAATTCCACATTACACATATATTGATTGGGATCATCCGAGTGAGGCACAATCATGTACGCAAAGTTCGGGTTCAATCCAAGGTCCATGGCGATTGGGGGAAAAGTTGTTTGTTAACTAACACTTTACATCCAAAAAAGAGGCTCAGATAGCAATCAAGCGCAACCTCATGAAGGAGCATCAAGAAGAAATTGTGATTGAGAGCACGACCACAAGATTAAGCATGAAATGTTGTGCGCATGTCCAAGGTTGCCCGTGGAGGATCAGGGTAATTAAACCAACGTATGGTGAAAATTGGAAGGTAACAAAATGGGGTGGGGATCACAATTGCTTGAATGACCATATTTCTCAAGATCATCGACAACTTGACTCTGACGTTATTGCATCACTTGTAGTAGGTACGTAATTTCAAATTAAAAAGCTTATAAAAATTTAAGTTGATATACCTGTAGTTCTGTTAATGTTTATATTCAGTTTTGGTTTGTCAGAGTTGATAAAAAAGGAACCATAAGTGTCCATTGCGCTTGTCCAGGAGAGGATAACTCATTCTTATGTTTCAAAGTTTCATATAGAAAGACATGGTACGCGAAGCAGAAAGCCGTGGCAATGTTATATGGTGATTGGGAGGAATCATATGCAAATTTACCCAGGTGGTGTGAATATATGCTTCATTTTTCTCCAGGTTCCTTTTACAATATTCAAACAAAGGATTGTTTTGTTGGGGGGCAGTTGGTCCCCGAAAAACTCTTATTTGTTCGTTGTTTATGGACTTTCAGACAATGTTGTGAGGCATATAATTTTTGCAAACCAATCATACAAATTAATGGCGCTCATCTATACGGAAAATATAAGGGGAAGTTGTTGATTGCCACAACTCAAGATGGTAATAATGAATTTCTGCAACTTGCATTTGCCGTTGTTGAGAGTGAAACATTGGAGGCTTGGTCATATTTCCTTGCCAATCTTCATTTGCACGTTACACAAGCGCAGAATATATGTCTAATTTCTTATCGGCATGCTAGCATATTATCAGTTGTAGAAAACAATCCTGCTTGGCTGCCATCCCATGCGTTTCATGTGTTTTGCCTTCGACATATTGCAAGCAATTTTAATCAACGATTTAGAAATGACAAATTGAAGGCTAGCCTGATGAATATAGGTATGTTACACACTCTGATTGGTGAATTTCGACGTGTAGTCTATCGTTAAGCGTCAATTGTGTGTGTTTTTTTAATTGTCGGCATGATATACTCCTTGCATTGTGGATTTTGAGAGAGCGCTTGCACGATTTTGTGAAACAAGCAGGAGGTTGCAGATTGGATTGATGTCATCCCAAAGGAAAATTGGTTGTGTGCACATGACCTTGAGGGACGAATGGGCCATAATAGAATACTAGTACAAATGAAAAAATTATACACAAATTACGATTGATATTATATTAAGTTACACTAAATAAAATTTAATTGTACTTAATTAAATAGCATTTAACTGGATTGAATTGTTATATTAATTTCAATTAAATTAACATCAATGAAAATTAATTAATTAATTTAACATTACATTATTCTAAAAACATACTTAAATACATTAAATAATTTAAAATCAATTTAAATTAAAAATGCATACTGTATTCTTCTTTTACAAATCCTAATTATAATGTAGTTAATTGAAAGGTCAATATACTTGCAAGTGTCATTCATAAAAAATTATTAATTATCTCAAACTAATTTCTAAGGGTATAAATAAGTCCTATCACCAGCATATACCAATTTATAAGTAACTAACTAATTTCTAAGTCCCTATCTAATTCCTATGTCACTAATCATTCTCTTACATAGGTCACTAATATTTTTCTAACCCCCTAACAATTATCTAAGTCACTAATAACTATCATATATTTAATGTTGTTAATAAAAAATATAAACAATAAATAGGGACTTACATGAGAGAGAGACTTCGCTGTGCAAATGCTCCAAAAGAAATGTAGAGAGAAGGTGGAGGAGTGGTTTAGAGAGAGGAAGTGGAGATGGAAATGAGGAAAAAGTGAAAAATGACCTATTTATAGACCAGGAAGATCACGCCCCTGTTGGGTGTGTTATCCCAAAAACTCACGCCCAGATTGGCGTGTCCCTCTCCATGGGGAACACGCCCCACGTGGGTGTGTTTAAGTGCTATATTTTCGTAATTTTTTTAAAATGACTATGTATTCATAATTTTTTATTAAAAAAAAGCAATAAATTGTAACAAAAAAAAAGCAATAAATTAATTTTTTTTTTTTGCCTCATTAGTATATTTGACCAGTACAGGTGTAAGGTTGAAATCAGAGAAACATACAACACAATTATGAGATCTCAAACAGCGAAAGTAAGTATCATCATGTTTGAAATCAGTAAAACCAAATGTGATTCGGATTTTTCTTAAAGGAAGACACGCAATCCGATTTGGCAAGTCACATTGTGTTGACAATCCTTGTCTATTCTCCTAGCTATCAAGCATTAAAACGGGACAATTTCTTGCCCTACCAACTTATTAAAGCTAGTTATTGTTTTCACGAAGCAACTATAGTTGATTAATGGGTTTGAGGTAGAAAATAAGTCATCCACAATAACAGTTAGATTGTGTCTTGTTGAGATATATAAATCTATAATATAGTATCATTCAATAGCTTAAATTTTTTGAGTTGAATTGGTTATTTACATAGTATCAGAGCCTCGTGTCCCAGGTTTGATCCTCACCTCCCTTTATTTTCTTTCTAGTGGAATTTCTTTCTTCGCATAGGTAGGTGGATCTGTGCATTGTCCACCCTTCAAGCCCAATGAGCTCTCGGGGGCGTGTTGAGATATATAAAACCATTAATGTAGCTTCACCCAACAGCTTAAGCTTTTGGGTTGAATTGGTTCTTTACATGGTATCAGAGTCTCGTGTCCTCCGCCTCTTACTTTCTCTTGTGGAATTTTCTTAACACAGGTAGGTGAGCCTGTGCATTATTCCTCTCGTGGGAGGGGGCGTGTTAGAGAATAGTATAAATCCTTAAAAACTCTCATACACTAACTTAAAAAGCCATTATTATTTTAAGGGCTTTACTTTTCTCATGTCGTAAGGGAGAAGTTATCTTATGTTGTGAGATAAATTAAATGGGCCCACCAATTTCTAAAAAAAAAGAAAAAAGAAAAAAAAAGTGAGGCACATCTTTTTTACATGAGTGCAACATGAGAGATAAATTTTATGTAACATAAGAGTATAATTTCCCTTATCTTAAACCCATTTGAAAAAAATGTCAAAATACCTTTCGTCCCAAAAATGCAAAACCGTGTGAGGGGTGAATTTACTGTACCCATTGCAAACTCCGGATTTACTATGTTACTCGTAAAGTACATGATAAATATTTACTAGTTATTGATTTTGATATGAATATTTAAAATTTCATCTAAAGCAAAAAAAATATAGATATAATCAATAAATAATAAGTATTTAACAACTCACTTTTAAGTAACGGCACCTTTAAAAAGCCAAAGAATTAGAGTAATCCTTTACAGATTAAACTCATTTATATTAACAGAAAAATAGTTCTGCATGTAGATAAGTTATTTGCATTTATTCCTAAAATGACATTGTTATGGGATTAAAAAGACCATAATAAAGACTTATATGGTGTTTTAAAAGATTAAAAAATTATGATTATAAAGACTATAATAATCATAAAATAAGTTAAAATTACAAAAATACCATGTTTTTCGTCCAAAATGACATCGTATATGACTTATTGCAGATAACTTATCTCAAGGGACCGCAGAAAAAAGCGAACCCTTATATTAATTGTTGTTAGAGGGTACAAATATTGTGTTATTAACAAGCAATAATTATAATACCTGAAGAAAAAACACACAATTAATAAGTACATTAGGTTATAAAGTTAACTAGAATCAAGAAGTTCTCAAATATTTTAAGTGCTTATGTAACTATGCCATGAAAATTACTGACCATAAAACTAAGGCAGAATGAATCTAATTACATATTCTTACAAAAATTTGTAAACGGATTTTTCCCCTAATATTTTGATATAAAAAAAAATAAAAAAATCATTTTAACACGCCCAGTGGGACTCGAACCCACAATCGCCTGATTAGAAGTCAGGCGCCTTATCCATTAGGCCATGGGCGCTGCTTGTTAATGATAGCCAGTAACAATATATTTATCCATAAAATCTGAATAGTCAAAGACTTCAACAAATCATGCAGCACTCACAGTCATTTGAAACAGCTCATTAAACTTTTCATTCATTAAAAGTTTAATCAGCTGAAAATTTAGAATCATTTATTAGATTTTTAACAAGTTTTATAGCCGACTGCGCCCAAAAATAAATATCATCATTACAAACTGATTAGAACCATTTTTATTTGGTTTGGTTGAGCTGATTATGTGATTTTTTTTCTATATTTGGTGTAACTTTAAATCTTGGGTCTTCATTGAAACAAGGTGGAGGTATACTTGCAAAATACTTCGACTTCAAATCAGATTTTATTCAAACAGGTTCATTCATGGGGAGAATATATGTACCTTTAAGTAACACATTCATATTTATAGTGGGAGAATATATATATCTTTAAGTAACACATTCATGTGTTATATGGACTTCATTATTGTCATAACAACAATAGAACTTTTTTACACTTTCAAATGGCTACCTTTCAAATTTAATAAAAGACATGTCCATTCTTGACTTCTATCTAGTTTTATAGGGATTTGGAATTCTGCAGTTGAACTAATGAAACATGAAGATTGATCACCATCAATCTAAGAGTTATGTGTAGAGACAAAATGGAACAATATTTCTGTTAGAGCATAATTATGACTACCACCAATGTTGCAAACACATCCACTATTGCATCATAAACTTATGCAGACTGCACAATAAATTAAGGATTAAGATGGGCCCCGATAAATTTGTTGAGTACCCAAAGGGGACTATGCTTGCAAAAGGATGAATGAATTACGGACTAAAATGGGCCCCGATAAATTTGTTGAGTACTTAAAAAGGACATAGATTACAGAAAGATCGGAAAAAGTAACCATTGTTCATGACAAATAGAAATGTACATGATTGCTAAACATGAAGTTATATCACAATGATTGCTATATTCTAGAAATGTACATCACAGACATAAATGAACATGAGTACATGACCAATTCACAAACAAGCTGGAATATATTGTATTCTTTACAAAATCATGAGAGACAAAAATAAACATGGCCAATACGAAAGTTATAAAAAAAAGGTCCAACTACAAGTACTAACATGCCAATACCAAAGTTATACAAAAAAGGCCTAATTACTTATCTCCATATGTCCAATATCAAAGTTATCAAAAAATGGCCTAGTTACATTGACTAATCATTTTTTCATCATTTTCACTTTCATATGAATTAGTAGAAACCCCATCATCCCTTACATTGTCATGCTCACAAGAAAACACCATATCATCTTTTGCATTGTCATGTGAAGGTGGCACAATATCCAGAACTGAAATGCAACCTTCAAAATAAATATGTATTTGATTCCCATTAGCTAAGGCAGTCTCACACATGACATATACTTCAGAATACTTACTAAGAGGTTTTAGACCTTGTCTAAATCAGGTTCATCAGGCTTCAGCCACATCATCCTTCTTAACTTTTTATACCCAAATTGCCTTAAAAGAGTGTCAAAGTCACGCAAATTTACATAGTCAACATCCATCTTACGCAATAAGTCAACTTTACCATTTGCGTAGGTAAGCACTCAATCACGATTTCTTACTAAAACAACCTAATGATGATACACAATGACTATATATTCATCCATGTATAGAAAAAATTGACATCCTTTAATCGAATGAATGCAAAACAAACACACCATAATGAAATTATTTTATAATAAACCAGGGATGATAAAATTAAATTCTAAAATGTGCAAACAGGAAAAGAAAGATTTTTTTTTTCACTTTGCATGTGGTTTACCCTAACACTTGGGTTAACAGTCGACTAATATATGTAAGCACTTTTTTGAAACAGGGACCACTCACACTAGGCAGTTGCTTTTTTTAAACCCTAAACTGAAACAGGGACCACATTAACTAGACAACATGGACCACAGCCTCACACATTACACAACAAAAGTAGAGGGGACCACAGGAAACAAATGAGCTCTGGCATAATAAACAACAAAAGTTAGAACACTTACCTTCGAACGAAAAAAGATGTGAAAGGGTACACCACCAAGCGCGCAAAAAACAAATCCCCACGAGTTTAGAAGCGCTCTAGAAGCAGAACGAAAAATGTGTAATGTGTGGACCAAAAAATGAAACGAAAAAATTCAACAATGTGTGTCGAAAGTCCTAGCCACTGAAATGGTAAAGTGAAGAAGAGTAAGGTGAATGATAAATCTGGGGGTTTTCTCCCCAAACAACAACGTGGAAGTGCATCACTATATGATGATGTTTTAATTCCTGTGTGGAACGTGAGTCACTTGATTAATGTGACACCTCTGTCACGTTATTAACGCCGTGAGATTCTAATTGACGGAAGGTCTAACATGGATTCATTTTGTCTTTCTTAGGAATTTCGAGACTAATATTTTTTATAAGGACTAAAAGTGGGACTGTGTTTTTTGTTAGGGACCAAAATGGGCTTTACTCTAATAAATAATATATATTTAATGCTAATAATACATTTTATAATATTTGTATTCCATAAATAATATGTTAGGGAAAAATAGAAAAAATATTTTTATTTTTACCAATTTATGCCCCGAACCCGAACAACAAATTTATTTTCTGAAACATAAAAATAAACTAAAGTTATCAAATACTATTTCTGATTATGTTTAATTAGATTAAGAATGAAAAAGAGAATATTTTTAGGAACAGTCTCATTCTAAGTTTTTTTTTTAAGTTACAAGGAATTGAACACAACACTCTACACTACATATACTCTTAACACACACACCCCACACCACTAGTCTAACCCTAGCGGTGCGTCTCATTCTAAGTCCTACGTTACTCGGATGGACACAAAAAAATCAATTTTGGAAGAAAGAAATTTAAATAAATGAAATTCCACTATTAAAGCAAGATTGAAATATGACATTACCAGCCAGAGTTGAACGTGGTGATAAATAAGTCACGTTCTCAAAGGAAGAACTAAATTTAAAACCTTAAAGTATGTACTTACTGGAAGAATTTCTTGGTTAAAACCATATTGGTGGGTTTAGTTCACATGAATGCGTTTAAGGATATTTAAGTCAGCGACAGAAAATAATAATATATTGATTAGGTGAAATTAAGTAGTGTTCAACATTAACTTGATAAAATCAACCTTGTGTTGGATCAAATATTTTTTACTTGACCGAAACTTATAGGTGATGATAAAGTTGAAATCCTACTTTCTTAAAATTTCTAAAATTTGTGTCGAGTAATAAGGAAGAAGAAGTTAAACACATCTCATTAGGTGATGATCTTATTGATTTTATTCTTAACTACTATAATTTTTCAATTGATTTCCTTTGAAATAAACCTATCTCATTAGATTCATCAAAAAAAAAACTCATCTCATTAGAGAAGTCAAACCCCTATGCCGTCCATTATAAATGCTATGAGCTGGAATGTTAAACTTGCAAGTACTAAGGAAGAAGTTGACCAAATAAAGGGATTACTTACTTAATATGATTTGATATTTTTACATAACCCCATAAATTTATATATAATGTTATTTAGGGAAGGATATTGTAAGTTGTTACTACCATGTCACTACCAATTAATTTCACCGGTAGATCGCTTATGTTGATCCAACGGTTATATTTATTTTCATCTTTGTATGGTAATGATTTCCCAAATTTAATATTTTATATTTATTTCCACCTTTATATGATTATGATTTTCCATATTTAATACTTTCACGATGAGCACTTAATATCTAACATAAATTTTATGCATAGTGTTTTTAATAGTGTTTTTAATTTTTCATATATTTTAAAAGTATATATATGTGTTATAATAATATCAATATATATCGATTAAGTATTAAACAATTTTGCAATAATATAAATTTTGTATGTATAATTTATATGATGAGCACTTACTATCTAACATAAATTTTATTAAATAAATATTTGATAAAAGATATTTGCTGATATAAAAGCAATTTTAACTTCCAAGACAAGAGGTATATACTATAAGTTTTATAAATAATATGATGTAGGAAAATTATTAGGTTATGCTATAAAGATAATAATAATGCATCCCATATTTTATTTTTTTATTTTTTTTGAAAATTGCAATGGATTCCATTATCATTGTCTCTATACTATAACCTAATAATTTTTCTACAACATAACATTTATAAAATTCAGAATATTAGGGCTGATATAAAAAAACTATATATTAATTTATTTATTTTTGTTATCCTTAATGACTTGAACAACTTCTATTGGCCTTTTTTAAAAAAGTTATCTCTACAATTCTGCCACGTGATCACTCATTTCCACCTAATTACGATATTATAATTTTGCATTATCTTCGGAAAAGTTCTCTCTTCTAGAATTCAGTGAAGTGCTCCACATCTGGGACAATTTTCATTTCGTATTTTTTAGGGTCAAAACATTGCAACGGCATATTCCGAATACGACATGTGCGAATATTCAAAAACCTTACAACGGTACATTTTCCAAAACGCAATTTTCCCCCGAAAGATCTTTTCTACTTATTTGGTGTTATCTTTTTGTGCTTTGAAGCTTTTGCTAATTATGCTTATATTTTTCTTTATTAATCCTTCTCTTTTCTTTCTGTCTGAATCCTTTCAACCAAACAAAATAAAACTCGTTGTATTAATTTAAAAAGGTAAGCAAAGTCAAATAATGAGAGCTGAAAAAGGCCAGTGGTTGAATTAGCCAAACGAATTAGTTACGAAAAATGAAGAGATCGATGTGGGAGTGGCTTATCACGTTAATCAATTTATGTGCTACCGTGTATATAATGTCAAAGACGAAAAGAGAGAAAG
>JAVKPL010002894.1:0-19094 GCA_032173675.1 Gastrolobium villosum
TGGGGGTATAGAACAGACCCAGACGTCAACAGGGGAAACCCCTTTTCGGTTGACATACGGTTGTGAGGCTATGATCCCGGTTGAAGTCGGAGAGACCTCCTGGAGACGAATGAATAGCATGACGCAGGGCGAGCAACAAAACAACAGATTGCTTACTGCTGAGTTAGACCTCATCGAGGAAACTCGAGTCTTAGCTCATTGCCGAGATATTATGGCCAAACAACAGATGGCGGCCAGACATGATAAAAAGGTACGACCAAGAAGCTTCGAGGTTGATGATTTAGTTCTCAGAAGAGCAGATATCGGCAACCGAAATGCACGGGAAGGCAAGTTAGCTACTAATTGGGATGGACCTTACCGGGTTAAGCACAAACTCGGAAAGGGTGCATATGTCCTTGAAACAATTGAGGGCAAACCAATTAAAAGAACATGGAATACAGACAAGCTGAAGACACATTACAGCTGAGCGACCCTCATCTGTTTTATGATAGAAATTATCCTCTATTAGGGACTCTATTTAAAAGCCAAATATGCTGGCACTATTCATGTAATACTCGAACCAATAAATAAATGAGGAATTATTTCTTATTTAAGATCTACTCTTGTTTGTTATTAGTATCGAATACAAGCCAAGGTATGAGATGCAATCCGCCAAAACGATCCTGATCAGGTCAAAATGCCCATTACCTTTTGCCTTCAAAAGGGATGGGTAGGTGCCGTGATTGCCTCTGCCTTGGAAAAAATTATACACAGATGCGTCTCAAATGACGAAATGTTCTGTATGCCGATTTAGTTTGCATAACTATGTCAAATAATATGCGTCATGAATAAATGACAAAATCGGAATCCGTTTAAACATGCTCCAACCTCGGCCAGGTTGTATAAATCAAACTCGTATGAATCAAAATCGAGCACATACTTAACCAAATAGATGATATATGAAAGCCAGGTGTAAACCAGCAATATTCATTACAAGTTAGTAAGAGGCTTTGAAAAGGCCCTAACAAAATCTACAAAAATAAAACTAGGGAACAGAAGGAGGACGCGTGCTAGCCTCTTTGCCCTTTTCCACCACCGCTCTATCTTCGCTGGGGGTGGCCGAGTCACAGGGCAGAGATTCTGGAGGACAACCAATGATAACACCATTGCTCACATAAGCCTGAGAATGGATACCACGGGTGATAAACTGAAGGCCTGGATTCACAACTCGCAGTTGGCTGAGAGCGTTCTCAAAGGAACCAGTTATGGCCTTCTCGAGTTCGTTCCGGTAGGCTTGGGCAGTGCCTTCAGTTTCCTCCAACTTTGCCTCCAGATCCTCAAACTTCTGTTTAAAATTTGTAAAGGACTTGTGATTGGAGTCATGCACATACTTCAGATCCTTATGCTCCTTCTGGAGCTTAGCTAAAGCCTCCCTGGTGGAGGAGAGGTCTTTCATGAGCTTCTCTCTTTCCCCCTTCTCCTTCTCCTGCGCCTCCCTTGCCGTCTTCAACTCGGCCAGCACCTTCGACTTCTCTCCCTGACAGGCAGCTAAGTCGTTAAAGGTACGGAGGTAGTCATTCTTCAGCGACAGTAAAGGTCGGACCATAGCCGACATCTTCATGCAACCTATCTCCATATCCTCCAATTCCTTGATTTGCGTGGCAGTAAATGGAGAGGAATTGAAAAATATTTCAGGAGGACAAATGGCTTCCCGCAGAGGATTGGTAATGCCTGATTTCCACAACACATGCTTGGAAATCCCAGCAGAAGGGGGAGGCATAATGATGGCCGGAGTCGCCGGAGGAGCAACCGGATTAGCCTTATCCGGCTTCCCCTTTGGCTTCTCCACCACTGCCTTAGCTTTTTCAACGGCAGGTTTTTTCAGCTGCTCTTCTACGATCTTCCGCTTTTTGTTAGGAGGATCCACGGGTTTCCCAGCAGCACCTCGGTTCAAAACTGACAACCAACTGGGTTGGTCATTCTTCTTGCTGGGTTGATCTTCTTGAGCTTGACCTGCCATATTGGGAACTGTTGGACAAATATTAGACACAACCACAAAACATCATAAGACAATCAAAAATGCAAGGATAAACATACTCAATTCCATGTCAAGCTCCTCTTGAGATTTGTAAATCAGTGAGGCAACACTGGCAGGCTGTCAGGTTTGTAGATAATTCCCAATAGCAATTGCCGTGTTGATATCCGAAGGACTCAACTCGAACTCACTAAAACGATAGCTTGCAGGGGGAAACCGGAAATGGTCAGACGACCAACATAAAGGAAACTTCCCCTCTACATCCTTAGTCCCACAGTTATTGAGGAACCACACATCCTTTCCAGGATGGGCGGAGACTTTGAAAAACTGATCCTTAAAATTCTTAAAAGAGTCAGTGTATACTCGGAACAACCTATGACCCGGAACGCCACGAACAGTAATCCATCCCTTTCGTTCAGGGGGTTCGCGACCGGTACGACAGGAAACGACTTGAAAAAAATAGAAAAACACACAAACTGACGGTACGAGCGTCAGATATGCACAAAAACGCTCAAAAGCTTTTACAAAACCCCAGCCGTTGGGTGGGGGATTATGCAAGTGGTTAAGAATTTCCATCTGAAACTCAGTCAGAGGGAATCGAACACCTAGTTGGGTTATCACGTCTCGGTAAAAAAAGAAAGAGCATGAATCATCTTCTGCCCCTCCAGAACAAACCGGTTCATCTTCGCCTGGAGGGCGAATGTCATAATTTTCCAGTTGCCCAACAGGAAGGCCAGCCACGTCATCGGAACTCATCCCGGACTTAGTGTTTAACACTTCATACGTTACCCAAGGGAACTGAGAAACTAAGGAAGTAGGGGGAGACTCAAAATATGACTCGGTCGAACCCGACTCATCTACATCTTCTTCAGGGAAACATGCCATTAATACCTAGAAATGAAAAAATAACAACAAAAGGGGATCAGATGAGGATGGATATACCTGAATTTAAAGTGCTATCAGATGAATCACTAGATGATGACGACGACAAGTCAGAAATCGTAATTGGCTCATTAACCCGGCCAGATGGAGGAGTAGAATCTGGAATGCTCCTGTAACAGTCCGTGTTAACCCGGATTGTTAACATACTATCGTATTAAGCCACGCTTAATTAAAATGCGGAATAACTTTTTCTTTAATTCAATTATGACGTCACTAACCTTAGCCAACTTGATTACTTAATCAATTTCATAAAATACTGTCTATATGTAAATTGCAAGACAACTAACTGAAATACCTCATATATATATAATAAGTGGGTATCTAAAGCCACAGGACTACAACACGTAGCCTGGGTCAAAATCCTGATACTTTAATTACAACAGCGAATTAAAAGACAAGAACAATCATGTGGCATGGACAAACCCCATGCTCACCAAATAAGGCAACAATGCCCAGTAACAGTCTCAACATAAACTTAACAGAAAACATAACGACAGTCAAATAATCAGCAATCGACAACCAGCAGGTCAGCATATCATAATATCAACTCAGCTCTGGCCTCCTGCTACCTGAGCCCTCAACATTACCTGATCCTGAAATAAGCGTCCCCAAACGTGGGGTGAGATCTCTAACAAGAAATCTCAGTAAGACAAGGGGTCCTCAAGGAGTCTCCACCCCAAGCTCACTTACATGTGTAATATAAGTTCAAAAACAGTATTTACAATATAAGTTCCAAAACTATGCGATGCAGCAATTAATCATGCCATGTGTGTTTATCAAATCTACTGGCCAGAGAAATGTAGGAATACGTCTATACCTACATGAGTACATGGACGCTACCTGCACCTCACCCACAGCCTCACCATCTTGTATGTACTACATACTCAGGCTTACCGTATAGGTGGACACCACATGCATCTCATAAAAGCACATTGCATATAAACAGCTCAACAGCATTTCCAAAACATTAAAGCATGTAACACAGCATGCATAAACCCATCCCCATGGGACATGGTGGAACAACAAAATGGCTAAACCGAGGACACGAAAGCTTACCTTGCAAGCTAGCTATCCAAGCCAAGAGTCCAACCACTCACAAGTCCAAAAACAGCAGTATCACAATCTGATATGGACCAATAATACATCAATATTTATGCATCACAAGCATACAACTTAAAGACTACGCCTTTCCTTTACGTTTTACGTCTTAAGGCTTCCAACAAAGCCATAAGCCCTTAATCATATGATTCTGACTTAGTTTATTAATTACAGAAGTTCAACTTCCTTAATCTAGGGTCCACACACACCCAATAGCTTACTGTTCATACAGTACAGCTACTGTCTGCGCAAACCCAGGATATCCGGATATCAGAAGGGACATATCCGGATATGCCATATCCGGATATCACACTGGACATATCCGGATATGCCATATCCGGATACCCAGATCCCATATCCGGATATCAATATCCGGATACCATATCCGAATACTGATATCCGGATATCTGTTCGACAAATATCCGGATATCTCACGACAGAATGCAGTTTCTGCATTTCGTGAATATCCATCCCAAAGATCCAACTTTTAACACATGTACACGTTAAAGCATGCATCTTTAAGCATAAATGAGTTCACTTATGTGTTGGTTATGTGTTAAACCCATTAACATACCAAGATACCACCTTTAAGCCATAAAAACACATGATCAAGTTAAGGTGACTTACCCCAAAGCTTAGTCAGTAGTTCAAGGTGCCTTTGGAGCTCCCAATACTGCACACAAGTCCAGCACACTCAAGGACACGAAAATGCCACACCAAGGTTGGTTCTTGGCACCAAAGGAGGCTTCTTGGAACCTCTAATCGCATGAACAATGGTTCATAACCATGGAGACAACACCACGGCCCACTAACACCCCTCACCCAGCACCTCAACTCAGAAAAGGTGACACCACACTCACACAAGACACACTCTAGTTGCTTGGAAGAAGGAATGGTGAAGAAGATTGAAGAAGGAAGGTCACCAAGCTCACAAATGGTGAAAGGAAGCAATGAAACAGTGCCAAACTCTCAGAAAACTCAGCCTCTCACGTAGGAATAGTGGCTGCCTAGGGTTGTGTGCCTTAGTGTGTCTATTTATAGGCACATGGCCACTTAACGCGCAGTATTAGCCTTAATAGCAAAGTAAAAGATCTTGATCTCAAACTTTGGAATCTAGACCTACACATTTTTATAAGATTTGTCATATTTTTATTTTATTTTTCGGAGCACCTTTCCGGTACGCGCTTTTCCATAGCCAGTATCAGTTCTGGCATCAGATTACGTTATTTTGACTTGAAACTTGTTTTACAAGTCCTACATAATATTCTAGTAATTATCATGCATTCGTTATAATTTTCCGGGATACTTTTCCGGTACACATTTATACCGAGTTGCAGAACCGGTATCTGCGCTTTTCTTCCGAAAAGCGACTTTCAGCATTTTTACTCACTCAGTATAATTATTTAAGCCCAATATAAATTATTAGGGTCAATTATGGAATTATTTCCTAATTATCATAATTAATTCGCTAATTACCTTAATTAGCGGTGCAGGTTCTTACATTCACCCCACCTTTTTAAGGATTTTGTCCTCAAAATCAGAAACATACCTGTCTCGAAAGTCGGGATACTGTCGGAGAAGCTCATCCTCTCGCTCCCACGTGCACTCCTCGGGACTACGCCCAGTCCACTGCACCTTGACCATCGGAATGATCTTGCTCCTAAGCTGTTTCTCGCCTCGATCGAGAATCTTGAGTGGTCCGACGGGAGTCTTTAGGTTCTCCCGAACCTCCACATCATCCGGCTGCACCACGTGCGAAGGGTCTGCTATGTACTTCCGAAGCTGAGACACGTGAAACACGTCGTGGATGTTGGCTAGGTTCGGAGGCAAGGCGAGTCGATAGGCAACTGGTCCTACTCTACCAAGGATCTGGTAGGGCCCAATGAATCGCGGGCTCAACTTCCTCACTCCGAGTGCCCGTCCAACACCGGTGACAGGTGAAAGTTTCACAAACACGTGCTCACCCTCACTGAACTCCAGTGGTCGATGCTTGACATCATAGTAGCTTTTCTGGCGATTCTGCGCCTGCTTCAACTTTTCCCTGATCATCTGGATCTGTAGGGTAGTATCTTGGACAATTTCCAAGCCAAATAACTCTTTATCTCCAACCTCAGACCAGCAGGTAGGAGTCCGACACCTTCTACCGTACAGCGCCTCGTAGGGTGCCATGCCCAGACTAGCATGAAAACTGTTGTTGTACGAGAATTCAACCAACGGAAGGTACCTATCTCATGCAGAACCCTGCTCCAACGTGCAAGCTCTCAACATGTCCTCCAATGTCTGGATGGTCCGCTCAGTCTTTCCGTCAGTCTGAGGGTGATAGGCGGTACTCAATCTCAACTGCGTACCAAAAGCCTCCTGCAGCGCCTCCCAGAACCGAGATGTGAACTTCGGGTCCCTATCACTGATGATACTCTCGGGCACCCCGTGAAGCCTCACAATCTCGCGGACATAAAGTTTGGCCAACTGCTCTTAGTGAAGCTCACCTTCACTGGAAGAAAATGGGCAGACTTGGTTAATCTGTCCACAATGACCCAGATAGAGTCACAACCAGCCTGAGTTTTAGGCAATCCCACCACGAAGTCCATGGAAATACTCTCCCACTTCCACTGTGGAATTTCAAGAGGTTGAAGTTTACCAGACGGTTTCTGGTGCTCGATCTTCACTTTCTGACATATCAAACACTTGGACACGTAGACCGCTATGTCCTTCTTCATGCCCAGCCACCAAAAATTCATTTTTAAGTCCTGATACATTTCCGTTGCACCAAGGTGGATAGTGAACTGGCCCTTACGAGCCTCTGCCATAACCTCTTCGGTCAGTGGCCCTCGAGGAATAACAATCCTCTTCTGGAACAGCAGCAATCCATCCTCGTTCCAAGACACACCGTCCTGGTTCTTCACATAATCAAGGCACTCTCTTTGCACTTGCGTCTCTTTAATCTTTTCCATCAGTTCATTAATCACTTCTGTTGTTTCCATTTCAAGCAGTGCGCCCCCAAACAAGGAGTTCACTCTCAAGTCTCTGAACTTTTCGATCACCTCGTAGTCGCTCATCATCAAGCTGGATAAGCTCACGGATTTCCGACTCAAAGCATCGGCTACCACATTGGCCTTGCCAGGATGGTACCTCAACTCAAAGTCGTAATCCTTCAAGAACTCCATCCATCTTCGCTGTCTCATGTTCAACTCCTTCTGGTCAAACAGATACTTCAGGCTCTTGTGATCACTGAATATAGCAAACTTCATGCCAAACAGGTAATGCCTCCAAATCTTGAAAGCAAAAACAATGGCTGCCAACTCCAAGTCGTGAGTCTGGTAGTTCTCCTCATGAGGTTTCAACTGTCTTGAAGCGTAAGCAACCGCTTTCCCTTTCTGCATTAGCACACAGCCAAGTCCTTTACCAGAGGCATCGCAGTATAACTCAAACTGTTCCGCAGGATCAGGAAGGACTAACACAGGAGCAGTAGTCAGTCTCTCCTTCAACTCCTGGAAACACTCCTCACACTCATGTGTCCACACGAATGGAGTCTCCTTCCGGGTAAGGCGAGTCATCGGTAGCACCATCTTGGAGAATCCCTCTATGAACCTCCTATAGTACCCTGCCAAACCCAAGAAGCTTCTCACTTCTGTAACCGTCTTGGGCCTCTCCCAATCCATCACGGCCTCAATCTTGTTAGGATCAACTGCAACTCCGTTAGCAGAAATTACATGACCCAGAAATTTCACCGCCTTGAGCCAAAACTCACATTTTGACGGCTTAGCATATAGCTTTTTCTCTTTTAGCACTTGCAAAACAATCTTCAAGTGCTCAGTATGCTCCTCCTCCGTCTTGGAGTAAATCAAGATGTCGTCAATGAAGACGATCACAAACTGATCCAGGTACGGCTGGAAGATCCTGTTCATGTAGTCCATGAACACTGCGGGTGCATTGGTGAGTCCAAACGGGATCACCAAGTACTCGTAGTGCCCGTACCTCGAGCGAAACGCTGTCTTTGGGACATCCTCCGGCTTCACCCGTATCTGATGGTAACCGGACCGGAGGTCGATCTTAGAATAAACGCAAGCACCCATGAGCTGATCCAGCAAATCATCAATGCGTGGAAGAGGGTACTTGTTCTTGATTGTCACCTTGTTCAACTATCTGTAGTCGGTGCACAACCGCATAGTCCCATCTTTCTTTTTTACAAAAATGACCGGTGCTCCCCAGGGAGACACACTCGGCCGAATGAAGTCTTTCGCTGAAAGCTCCTCAATATGCTTCTTCAGCTCCGCCAACTCTGGTGGCGACATCCGGTATGGAGCTAATGATATAGGCCCCACACCAGGCAATAAGTCAATGAAGAACTCTATCTCCCTCTGCGGTGGAAACTCAGGAATCTCCTCAGGAAACACCTCGAGGAATTCCCTCACCACAGGAATGCCAGTGAGATCCTCCTGTGTCCCACTCACCAAACCTCCCAACATGACATAGCCAAATGCCCCTGCTCTCAAGGCCCTCCTCGCCTGCAGGACTGAAATGAACGGTGAGGAACTGGTTGTGGACCCACCCGGAGACATCACCACTCTCTTGGCACAACAATCAATCAGTGCACAATTTCTGGACAACCAATCCATGCCTAGAATAATCTCAAGGTTGGCCATCGGTAATCCTATCAGATCTACCGAGAAATCACGGCCATCCCACTGAAACGCTACATCGCGATGAACAGTGGAGGTCAAACATTTTTCTCCGGTGGCGGTGGTCACCCGCATCGGTGGAGAAAGCACATCACTGGGCAACTCAAGCCCCACAGCAATAGGGGTAGCAACAAAAGAGTGCGTTGCCCCGGAATCAAAAAGCACATCAACAGCTGAACCACCAATGGTAACAGTACCTCTGACCAGGTTCGGAGCTCTGTCCGACTGCTGACGATCCAACGTATACACACGCCCCGTAGTAGGTGGCACTGCTGGTGCCCCAGTAGGAACCATCTGCAATGGCACAGCCTGCACTGCAGCAACTCTCGCCGTCGGGCAATCTCTGGAATAGTGGCCCTCCTTGCCACACTGGAAGCAAATCAGCTGTCCAGTAGAACACGGCCCAAAGTGTGACTTCCCGCATCCCGAGCATCTGGGGGCAGGAGGTCTAGCTGTGTTCCCCTGAGTAGCAGTCTTTCTAAACTGGCTTGGCGCTTGCTTAGCCGCCAACTATTTGCCCTTGCCCTTGTTTGCAAAATTTCGGTTCTTCCAGGTAGCGGAACCGCCGGTACCCTGTGGCACCTCAACCTTGGCCTTCTTGGCCTGACTCGCATGGCAATAGTCCTCAATGTCGCGGCACTGCTGAACCAACGCCCCGAAGTCTCTCGAAGCAGAACCAGCAAGATGTCCAGCAATGTCCTCATTAAGTCCCCTCCGGAACTTAGCAGCCAAGAATGTAGGAGTAGGCCTCGCCATCCTGAAGTGTGAAAACTTCACTAGCTCATTAAACTTGGCCAGGTACTCGTCGACAGACAACGAGCCCTGAACCAAACAGTCAAACTCTCCCTGCTTCCTCTCCTGTGATTCATATGGAAAGTACTGACCCAGAAAGCTCTCCTCGAAGAATGGCCACATCATCACATGACCCTTCATCTCGTAGATGTGAGAAAGGTTGGTCCACCACTCATGGGCCTCGCCCTCCAGCATGTAAGTGGCGAACAATAGCTTCTGCGGATCGGTGCACTGCATGATCCGGAAAATCTTGTCAAGCGCCTGAAGCCATCTAGCAGCAGCAATGGGATCATAAGATCCGTCGAAAGAAGGTGTCTTATGCTTGCGGAAAGCATTCAGCCGGCGATCGATCTCGTCACGATCCTCAGCAAATACGGGGATGGTCTGCATAGCCCCCGTCAAGTGACTGCCCTCACCCATCTGACTCTGGGTGTCCTCCTGTTGACTAGGCGGAGGTGGAGGCGGTGGAGGACACTGGCCAGCAGCAGGACCAGCCCTCAACTCCTCCAACATGACCCTCATCATAGTCATGTTGGCCATCCGGTTCTCCTCTAGAACCTCTGCCGTGGCTCGTCTGTTCGCATCTCGAATAGCGTCCAGCATCGCCTGATTTGCCAGCCTCGTGGCTTCCTGGTCGGCTAGTCGGGCCGCCTGCATCTCGGCCAATGCAGCCAGGATAGGATCCGATTGATCCTCACTCGTACTGGTGTTCCTCCTTGGTGGCACCATGACTCTGCACAAGTTACACAAAGAATGAGTTGATCAGGCCCATGCCATGTGGTCACATATGCATTATCATAACACACACCAATCAGAGAGAACACAAAGTAGACACGCAACGACACATCCTAAGTTATTGCAATACATACAGGCTTTTCCCTAGAAAGTGCTCTGATACCATAAAATGTAACAGCCCGTGTTAACCCGGATTGTTAACATACTATCGTATTAAGCCACGCTTAATTAAAATGCGGAATAACTTTTTCTTTAATTCAATTATGACGTCACTAACCTTAGCCAACTTGATTACTTAATCAATTTCATAAAATACTGCCTATATGTAAATTGCAAGACAACTAACTGAAATACCTCATATATATAATAAGTGGGTATCTAAAGCCACAGGACTACAACACGTAGCCTGGGTCAAAATCCTAATACTTTAATTACAACAACGAATTAAAAGACAAGAACAATCATGTGGCATGGACAAACCCCATGCTCACCAAATAAGGCAACAATGCCCAGTAACAGTCTCAACATAAACTTAACAGAAAACATAACGACAGTCAAATAATCAGCAATCGACAACCAGCAGGTCAGCATATCATAATATCAACTCAGCTCTGGCCTCCTGCCACCTGAGCCCTCAACATTACCTGATCCTGAAATAAGCGTCCCCAAACGTGGGGTGAGATCTCTAACAAGAAATCTCAGTAAGACAAGGGGTCCTCAAGGAGTCTCCACCCCAAGCTCACTTACATGTGTAATATAAGTTCAAAAACAGTATTTACAATATAAGTTCCAAAACTATGCGATGTAGCAATTAATCATGCCATGTGTGTTTATCAAATCTATTGGCCAGAGAAATGTAGGAATACGTCTATACCTACATGAGTACATGGACGCTACCTGCACCTCACCCACAGCCTCACCATCTTGTATGTACTACATACTCAGGCTTACCGTATAGGTGGACACCACATGCATCTCATAAAAGCACATTGCATATAAACAGCTCAACAGCATTTCCAAAACATTAAAGCATGTAACACAGCATGCATAAACCCATCCCCATGGGACATGGTGGAACAACAAAATGGCTAAACCGAGGACACGGAAGCTTACCTTGCAAGCTAGCTATCCAAGCCAAGAGTCCAACCACTCACAAGTCCAAAAACAGCAGTATCACAATCTGATATGGACCAATAATACATCAATATTTATGCATCACAAGCATACAACTTAAAGACTACGCCTTTCCTTTACGTTTTACGTCTTAAGGCTTCCAACAAAGCCATAAGCCCTTAATCATATGATTCTGACTTAGTTTATTAATTACAGAAGTTCAACTTCCTTAATCTAGGGTCCACACACACCCAATAGCCTACTGTTCATACAGTACAGCTACTGTCTGCGCAAACCCAGGATATCCGGATATCAGAAGGGACATATCCGGATATGCCATATCCGGATATCACACTGGACATATCCGGATATGCCATATCCGGATACCCAGATCCCATATCCGGATATCAATATCCGGATACCATATCCGGATACTAATATCCGGATATCTGTTCGACAAATATCCGGATATCTCACGACAGAATGCAGTTTCTGCATTTCGTGAATATCCATCCCAAAGATCCAACTTTTAACACATGTACACGTTAAAGCATGCATCTTTAAGCATAAATGAGTTCACTTATGTGTTGGTTATGTGTTAAACCCATTAACATACCAAGATACCACCTTTAAGCCATAAAAACACATGATCAAGTTAAGGTGACTTACCCCAAAGCTTAGTCAGTAGTTCAAGGTGCCTTTGGAGCTCCCAATACTGCACACAAGTCCAGCACACTCAAGGACACGAAAATGCCACACCAAGGTTGGTTCTTGGCACCAAAGGAGGCTTCTTGGAACCTCTAATGGCATGAACAATGGTTCATAACCATGGAGACAACACTACAGCCCACTAACACCCCTCACCCAGCACCTCAACTCAGAAAAGGTGACACCACACTCACACAAGACACACTCTAGTTGCTTGGAAGAAGGAATGGTGAAGAAGATTGAAGAAGGAAGGTCACCAAGCTCACAAATGGTGAAAGAGAGCAATGAAACAGTGCCAAACTCTCAGAAAACTCAGCCTCTCACGTAGGAATAGTGGCTGCCTAGGGTTGTGTGCCTTAGTGTGTCTATTTATAGGCACATGGCCACTTAACGCGCAATATTAGCCTTAATAGCAAAGTAAAAGATCTTGATCTCAAACTTTGGAATCTAGACCTACACATTTTTCTAAGATTTGTCATATTTTTATTTTATTTTTCGGAGCACCTTTCCGGTACGCGCTTTTCCATAGCCAGTATCAGTTCTGGCATCAGATTACGTTATTTTGACTTGAAACTTGTTTTACAAGTCCTACATAATATTCTAGTAATTATCATGCATTCGTTATAATTTTCCGGGATACTTTTCCGGTACGCATTTATACTGAGTAGCAGAACCGGTATCTGCGCTTTTCTTCCGAAAAGCGACTTTCAGCATTTTTACTTACTCAGTATAATTATTTAAGCCCAATATAAATTATTAGGGTCAATTATGGAATTATTTCCTAATTATCATAATTAATTCGCTAATTACCTTAATTAGCGGTGCGGGTTCTTACAGCTCCCATGACGACAACTATCAAGAGTTGATTCGGCCAAAGAATCACATCCTTGTTGAATGAGTTGAGAACTCAGATAAACACACGAGAAGCAAGGAGCATCCTTGGAGGTAGGAAGAGAACGACGAAAACCCCCAAAATTAGAACCCGAACAACTGGGACTCTCAGACGAAGAAGGGGGACGAATAGGTGATGGAACGCGGGGGCTGGAAACTATACGACCTTTTCGACCGCCTTTACGCGATCTTGAACTACGATACCTGCGAAGCATGGCTTTCCGTTCTTCCTCTTCGGTCCTGGGAATCCCCCAAAGCCAATAACGGGCACCAGGAGGAATGCGTTTCAACAAATTGGAATTTATGTCATCCTCTTGGCTACAACGCAAAGCTGGGAAGGAAGGTTTTTTCCTTCCCATTTTTTGTGTAAGAGTTGAGATTGGGAGAGAAAATATCACAGTAGGAAAAGGGCAACCACGTTTTAAAGACAGGAAAATGGAAGAGGATGACGCTAGACTACATACGAAATGCAATTAAGAGAGGAAGAATGCAACACAAAAATAAAAAGAAGCAAAGTAAGAACTTCAAAATACCTGGTTATGAGAGCTACGTAAACAAGTGAAAAATTTGCAGCAAAGCAAAATCAGGAACCACGAAAGCTTATGAGGAAAATGAACGATAAAGAGAAAAATGATGAAGAGAAGTGGAAATAACTGCAGAATAAAAAGAAACGGTAAGAAGATCAAAGAACAAGGTTAGTAAGGTCATTTAAAGTCCATCGTGTATAACAACCGCCAAAATCGCGAGTAAAGAGTGAAGCAGTTTGGAATAGCTAAAGGCGCAACCACCTCATCGCCGCAAAAGGCAATGATTCGACACAAAAAATGATGGCATCCATAAATGCGCACGATAAACAAGACTGCACAAGGTAGCTGCAGCATGCAATGGCATGCGAACAGCGACGCGTGGCCAAGCGTACGCAAGAGAAAGG
This sequence comes from Gastrolobium villosum, assembly GCA_032173675.1. NCBI lineage: Eukaryota > Viridiplantae > Streptophyta > Magnoliopsida > Fabales > Fabaceae > Gastrolobium > Gastrolobium villosum. Next base: position 13,904 of record JAVKPL010002894.1, read on the forward strand.
CATCTTCCGAAAAATGAGTCGGACGTAACGAGATATCTACACCGGGTTGCAACAAACGAGCAATGCCGAGTTACATTTCCACATCTCGTGCACCCAGGCAACCCGAAGGTACGGATAACCCGGCTGTGGGGCAACTGTTATGGACCTGTGTGAGAGGCCCGCGAAGTCGGCCCACTTCAGCAACCCGATGAGAGGCCCACACAGACAGGCCCATCATGTCAACCCGGCAGAAATCGAACTCGGTACGTTACTTCAGATAAATGCTTAAACGAATCGCAATTAAGGAAGCATAACGTTCGGCACGTTACATCCAGTAACAGCCGACCAAGCTGTAATGGCCCCCGCGCCATTACAGCTCAGCTCCACATTTCAAATCAGAGGCAGCCCCTATAAAAAAGAGGGCTCGTCGACGGTAAAGGACACATGATTGATTACTTTCACCATACTCACCACACTGACACTACAGTCATATTCTTTTTAGTTAGATATCAAGATAGGTCTAGGGATATCTTCACAATAGATACTCCTAACCAAGGCTATACGATCCAAAGTGACCAGTCAGCCTGATAAGGGCTGAACATTTCTGTCCCCAGGACAGAATATGTCGATATATAACATTATATATCTTCATAATCTACTCACGAAGATAATATTATTGTTTATAACCACTAACAACCCTCCCAAGCAAAAGATGGGTAATTGATATGCAGAATAAATACGAGTTGGATTGATATTCAAAGTCGGCATCAATAGGCATCTCGGCCTAGACAGTTCTGCATCATGATCAAAATCAGGATCAGATTTCAGTAGGCGTAAGAATAACATGCTGGAACCATGCCAATGGGCCCAAATTAAAAAGACCTAAGCTGGTTTATGTTACTCCCACTGCAGGAACCGTCCTTTAGTTCAAGCAGGATGGTTACAAAATATTAAGGAAGCTTTATTTTCCTTTCCTTTATATCCTAGAAATTATGATCATGACTTCTTACTTGGACAAATTCTTATATGCTATGGTATTTCCATAAGCATTCTTATGCGAGATGTATAATTTTGAAAGCTGGTCAACATTATTATGCATATGTTTAGTATCATATGTCGTCAAAAATAGGTCGGTAGATATTTTAAATATTATCATGAAAAAAGGAGCATCAGGTTTCACCATGAGGCCACATTCCATATGGAGTATAAATGAAGACCAAGAAAAAATTGGGAGCATTATGGAGCCTTCGTGATGGATGCCAAATCAAATCTAATAAAATGAATCATAGTCAACTAATAACTATTGCTGATTGATGCTAGTCAATTATTATTAATTGCTGCAATTGCTGGTCAATTACTATTAATTGTTGATTGCAATTATTTTTGGATAATTATTGATTGCTGATTAAATCAATATTATTGCTAATTTCCTTCTTCATAATTAATTATGTTGCATTTTTTCAAAGAATAATCAAACAGGTGGTGTGGAGATCCTTTCTAAAAAGGGAAGGAGATCCAGATCCATTCAAAATAAGGAAGGAAATCCACCTAGATGAAGGCAAAACTCGGATGAAAGAAGCCAAACTCAAAGAAGAGCAGAGGCAAGAAAAGTCGGGCTCGAGAAAAAAGGCGAATATTGCCCCCATCGTGGATTAAGAAGAGAGCCAACTCCAATTAAAAGACCACGACAAAAGAAGTGGGGCCCAAATTAAAAAGCCATGCAAGAAGAAGCCAAGTCAGAATAAAGACCAGCCCTCCGGGATATAAATAGGTAAATAAACGAAGGATCCGAGATTCAAATCGAAGGTAACAGTGGAGATGGATATGGCGAGATCCAATCCAATCCAAGTCGAAGACGGATATAGCGAGATCCAATCTGAAATAGAAATAAAGATCCGAGATGTAAATCGAAAATAAAATGAAGACGGATATGATGAGATCTAATCCGAGACAGATATAAAATCTAGGATATAAACTGGAAGACGAATCCAATCTGGGTTCAAATATAAGAATACTGCATACATGCGACATCAAGCCTAGTTCAGGGAGAGCGGGAGGACGCTTCCGTAATCCAAACTGATCTAAGATTCAATAGGGAAGATTGAACTGACACTAATCAAGTCATCATGACGCATTTTGAAATTAAAACGTAGGCAACAAGCCGAGTTAAATATTACGAAACCACGGTGTACGAATCCGGGATAAAGTCAATCGAAGGAACAAGTACATACCTTCGTAAATATGGATCCTTGTGATTCTGATGCATCAACATAAATCTGAGATACAAGCGCAATTTTTCACGCTGACTCTGATCAAGTCGAAATGCTCTGTACTGAGGTCGAAAGACCCAAGTGGGACATGTGACAATACTGCCTTTACCTTGGATAATACCGGGTTACGAAACCCAGGTCATGATTGAAGGCGATAATGATCACCTTCATCAATGCTGACTTAACAAAACGTTAAGTTAACACAAACATGTGTCACAGAGAGTGACAAAAAGCGGAATCCGTATAAATGATTTGACCTCGGCCAGGTCAATATATCGAAACTTGTAAAATGCACAAGTTGCGAAAATAGGAATTTATTCGAGTTGGTAAAATAAACCGTCTTGGATGAGGAACAACTCGAATAAGATTTGATATTCTTAGAGAATTGACTAAGTTACAAACCTATATAACAAGAATACAAGCTTGTTTATCAAAATCAAGAGAACGCTAAGTCCTTAGAAGTATTTAACGAATACTTCAGGAAACTCTGGAATCTGATGAACCTCTAATACTTAGAAAAATATATCTAAGTTATCAAGGAGGAATAAAACTCAAGATACGAGTATAAAGGCAAAATCATCCAAAGATATAAAATGGATGAAAAGCATAAGAACTGGATAAGAGGCATCCCGATCCTAATTTCAGTAGGAATCTCACCCTGTTCCATCTGAACGCCACGACAATGCGAGCCAGACTCAAAAAGGTGAATGATTCTGATCAAGTCAAAATATGTAAAAGACACGGTATGCACAATCGGGTTGAAACAGAAGACGATATCACAACGAGATTCTGGAAAAGCCGAGGTCAAATAAATAAAGCTACAGTATATAAAACTGGGCTAATTATAGCAAGGAGAAATTCAAAAAATGCAAAAAATCGGGAGCAAAGCCCGACAATATCAGTTAAAAGGGGCTCAAAGATCCCCAAATCAGAAAAAAGAAATTTCAAAGGAAAAGTCGGTATTCCGACATACATAGCTTGGATTAAAGTAATACAGCCCGACAACTCATATTTCCTGACTGCCGGACAGGGGGGCAAGTGCAGGAATGCAACCAAGATTAAAAGAGAAAAGAAGCAATCCTCATACTTCAAGATCTCGGTAAGACAGTCAAAAAGACTGTTCAACTAGTCCGAGCTACGTACCTCGGCCAAAAAGTTTTAAGAAGGAATGTTGAAATAGCATACACAGTACCCGGCTCATGAAGCCCGGCACCGAAGAAAGAACGAAATAAGAAAAAATCCAAAACATGGATCGACAGGAATCAATGGATGCAGAACATGGATCAATGAATCAATACAACTTCGGCAAAAAGGTCAAAGGGAAAAACTTTCCTACTTCCAATAGAGACTTTGGTCACGGAAGTTTGACAAAATTATAGTTCAACAGACTTCGCTTTGGACACCCAAACTACCAGGTAGGAAAGCAAAGGAGAATGTCTGAAGTAAGAATTCAACATGACAAGATAGTTGAAGCCATACATCACAGAACAAAGGCTAAACCAGGCTCGGACCATGAACATGGCCGACTTCTAAGCACTAAGAATAAAATATTCACAAAATGCGATCAAGAGCAATGCACAGCATCTCAACTATACTTATCAGATATGCACCACGGATGTGGTCCTGGAAAAAAGGATTGCACCCCAATCTACGATTACTCACAAGAAGTTGGTAAGGAGAACTAAAAACTCGCATCCAGGATCCAAGAAATAGACACCTAGACACAATGATGTTAAGCCGAGTTATAAAGATGATGTTCTTGGGGGCAACTCGCCAGTTCGATCCGAACAACTCAAGCTCATTCATCACCCGGTTATATGGAATGTACACAATATCTTGCCCAGTACATGCTCAACCCACCAAGATAAGGGGCAATGAAGTACCATTCCCCGTTCCAAAAATTCAAAGCCTAGAATGCATGGGAAAGTCAAAATAAGCCAAAGTCAAGAAATGACACTCTGGCAAAAAGGCGAGTTGAAGATTATAACATTAAGGTATTGGAAAACTACGACTAGCAACGTGCAAGAACCTGAGTAGAAAATGGGTTAAAAAAAAAACACATTGCAGGAGTCTGGCTCCTAGCCGAGGCATAAAAAATGGAAGGACTTGAAAAATAAGGGGCAGATTGGTACGACCTTGATCAAGTGACTTTATTGGGTTAAAAGCAAAAAGTGGAATCCGCATGAAAGACCTTGGCTAGGTCATTTTGTTCAGTTAACGCTAAAAAGCTAAATCTGAGTCAATAAAGTCACCGCGCAAGAAGTTGGGCTCAAAGTGAAAGCCTTGGAAGGAGAAGCCGATCTCGATGTTGAAAGGAGGCAAACACTACCTCACCAAAGCATGTGCAGTATCTTGCCAGGTTCATGCATACCCCGCCCACATAGTTGACAAGGGAAAATAATTCCCAGTTTCAAAAGGAAGCTACAAGCTCAGGACGTGTGCGTATGGAATGATGCTTGGGGGCAACTCGCCAGCTCGATCCGAACCACTCAAGCTCATCCCAAACTCGGTATGGGAATACGTGAAATATTTTCTATGGTCTATGATCAACCCGCCAAGATAGGAGACAATGAGGACCCCAGTTTAATAGCCTGAGATGTAAGGAACATATATGCAAAAAGTTTACAAAAACTCAAAAGCTCAGCAGAAAACCTGAAGCAAAAGGCAAGACAATTCACCCCGGCAGCCTGGACAACCAAACTACCGGGCTGGGGGCAACTGTTATGGACCCGTATAATGGGCCCATTAAGAAGCAAGCCCAACAAAGTGCAATCCAAGATCTGAGTCAACATTGACTCAGATAGATATCCAACAAGGATATTTATCCAATAGCTCAGCGACAACACAGCAAGCAGGCGAAGGGCCCTGTCAGAGGCACCAAAGGCCAAGAATCCCACACTACCCAACAAGACCAACCTGAACCAAGCAGCCACACATAACAT
>JAVKPL010002895.1:0-18701 GCA_032173675.1 Gastrolobium villosum
CAGTAGTCAATAGTTACATTAGGCATCATCGCCTGACACTTACCTTAGCTTTCCTTAAATATTACCAACGGCAGCGAAATATTCTCACTTCTTAAGCGCACCTAAATCAATTAAAACTAATCATTTACAGTGGCTATTTACAGCAGCAAAACAGTGAGTATACAGCAGCAAAACAGTGAGCATACAGCAGTGTTTACAGCAGCAAAACAGTGGACATACAGCAGCAAAACAGTGAGCATACAGCAGCAAAACAGTGAGCATACAGCAGTGTTTACAGCAGCCAAAACAGTGGACATACAGCAGCAAAACAGTGAGCATACAGCAGCAAAACAGTGAGCATACAGCAGTGTTTACAGCAGCCAAAACAGTGACGTTTTAAACGTTTTCAAAACAGAAACAGTGGCGTTTTTAAAACAGAAACAGTGGCATTTTTAAAACAGAAACAGTGGCACTTTGAACTTCCAAAACAGTGGCATTTTATACATACAAACAGTGGCATAGAAGGACTAAAACAGTGGCATTTTATGCATAAAACAGTGGCATTTGTGTACATAAAACAGTGGCATTTGTGTACATAAAACAGTGGCATTTGTGTACATAAAACAGTGGCATTTGTGTACATAAAACAGTGGCACATTATGCATAATACAGTGGCATTTGATGACTTAAAACAGTGGCCTTTTATGCATAAAAACAGTGGCATTTTAAGCATGAAAACAGTGGCATTACATGGCTAAAACAGTGGCATTTTAAGCATGGAAACAGTGGCATTTTATGAGTAAAAACAGTGGTATTTCATGCATGAAAACAGTGGCTTAAGGGCACTAAAACAGTGACATATATGTGCAGAAACAGTGGCATGTAATGGGCAGAAACAGTGGCTTAAAATGTGCAGAAACAGTGGCTTAAAATGTGCAGAAACAGTGGCTTAAAATGTGCAGAAACAGTGGCTTAAAATGTGCAGAAACAGTGGCTTTTAAGTGCAGAAACAGTGGCATACATGTGCAGAAACAGTGGCATATAATGGTGATTTTGATGAACCGAAACAGTGGGCATACATCTTCAAAACAGTGGCATTTGCATAAGGAAACAGTGGCACATTTCTCTTTAAAACAGTGGCCTAATCATACAAACAGTGGCATATAATCTTAAGCATTTTTATGCATACAATTCACCATGCAATAGCTCCACCATTCTAATTTTTACCATGCTCAACCAAGAATCCCAAAACAACACATACACAAGGAGACATTTAAGCATACATACATGGCTACACAAAGAAAGAGTTCAAGGTTTAAAGCCTACCTCTTGTAGCACACCCTTCAAAGTCACACACCACCTTCTAGCTTCACTACACACAAGTCCACACTTCCTAATAGGTCCTATGCGCAACAAGGTGAGGAACAAGGCTAGCACTAGCTTGGTGTATGGTTGAGGTGAGGGAAGGAAGGAGTTGTCTTAAGCAAAATCTTCTAGCTCCAAGGAGGCTTGAGGTTCGGTTTTGGGAGTGAGGGAGTGAGGAGAAGAGAAGTTGGAGAGGAGTTGGCTGCACTTGCACATGAAGGCAGCCCCCTCTCCATGCGCATATATATAGTGAGGGAAAAATGCTATGATTAACTATCATGAAATATTCAGATTTCAAAGAGATGATGGGGCTGCATAAAAGGCTGAAACAAGCAAGGTTTTGGCTTCTAAATTACTCTACTTACATGCCAAAGGGTGAGGGGATTTGTTCAGATTTAAGGGCTGTCCAAAGTCAGAGAAATTTCTGCACAATTGACCATGGTATGCGCAAGAATGGAGTGGGAAGGAAGTGTCATGTGCACATGTAAGAGCTTAGCTAAGTCAACAAGGAAACTAACCATGTGGCAGCCCAAAAATCTGCACTTGTGCAGTCCTTGGTGCGCAAATGATGAGGGGAAAAAGGTGCATCATGAGTGTAGATTTGTGACAGTCCAAACACTCATATTGGGGCTGTCCTTGTGCAGAAAATTTCTGCATAAAAAGCCAAGCCATGCGCACAATGATGAGAGGTGAGGGAGGTTCACTAAGTCCACAAGCTAGAGGGCTTTGTGGCAGCCAAGGATTCAGATTTATGGAGCTGCCCTCTGCACAAAAATGATGGGAATGCAGTCTCATGATGCATGTGGAAGGAGGAGGAGATTTGACTCATGAAGGGCTGCAAAAGCTTACCAAAAATCTGCACAATGCAGTCTCATGATGGGGAGTGAAAGTGGTTATCCAAGTCAACAAGTTATGCAGTCTTGTGTCATAAAAAAAATCTGCATTCAGCCCCTCCCATGTGCGCCCAAAATGAGGAAATTATGCAGCCCAAAGATCATGCTACAATGCACATGTGGCTTCCATGAAATAAGGTTTAAATCAAGTTATGCTTAAGCAAGGTGAGGTGGCGGTTTTAACAAGGTAAAATGGCAGATTTCAAGGTCCTAAATTACCCTTACTTGTGCGCAAAAATGAGGGAAAAACATTAAGCCAAGTGGTTGTTCCTTGATGCACAAGACACCCTAAATGGGCAAGGCTTAGGGAAAAATAAGGGTGGACACAACCTTGGGCTGAATTGGCTTGATCCAAGAGCCATACTTGGGCCATTGGCCACACACACAAAAGGATCCATTCACACAAGTCCAAAAGCAACAAGTCCACACACACACTAGCCCACATCCAAACACTAATGCCTTCTAACACATACTCACATTACTCACATGATTTTAATAAATTCATATGCCTACATATACACCCTCCTATGATTTAATTTAATTAATTACCTTAGTCTTATCCAAGGAATAAAAATCAAACAATTCACAAGCCATAACACATAACACATAAACCATACATCCGAATTCTACACATGTATATATAGCTTATAGTACTTAGGTATTCTACTAATTATGCGGGATGTTACAGGTTTTGTGAAGTTTTTGGACAGAAAACGGATTCCGTCGAAAATGGATGAATAAAATAAATGCAAAAGAAATTGATATTATGAAGTTTTTTGACAGAAAACGGATTCCGTCGAAAATGGATGAATAAAATAAATGCAAAAGAAATTGATTTTGTGAAGTTTTTCGACGAAAATGGATTTCGTCGAAAATTTTTGACGGAAAATGAATTCCGTCGAAAACGGATGAATAAAATAAGTTGCAAAAGAAATTGATTTTGTGAAGTTTTTCAACGGAAAACAAATTCCGTCGAAAACGGATGAATATAATAATGCAAAAGGAATTAATTTTGTGAAGTTTTTTGACGGGAAATGAATTCCGTCGAAAATGGATGAATAAAATAAATGCAAAAGAAATTGATTTTGTGAAGTTTTTGGACGGAAAACGGATTGCGTCGAAAATGGATGAATGAAATAAATGCAAATGAGATTTACTTTGTGAAGTTTTTCGACGGAAAATGGATTCCGTCGAAAACTGATGAATAAAATAAATGCAAAAGAAATTGATTTTGTGAAGTTTTTCGATGGAAAATGGATTCCGTCGAAGATTTTTGAAGGAAAATGAATTCCGTCGAAAATGGATGAATAAAATAAATGCAAAAGAAATTGATTTTGTGAAGTTTTTTTGGACGGAAAACGGATTCCGTCGAAAATGGATGAATAAAATAAATGCAAAAGAAATTGATTTTGTGAAGTTTTTCGACGAAAATGGATTTCGTCGAAGATGATGGAAAATGATGGAAAAAGAATTAAATCGAAAATGGATGATAAAATAAATTGCAAAAGAAATTCATTTTGTGGATTTTTCGACGGAAAAAGAATTTCGTCGAAAACAGATGAATAAAATAAATGCAAAAGAAATTGATTTTATGAAGTTTTTCGACGGAAAACGGATTCCGTCGAAAACTGATGAATAAAATAAATGCAAAAGAAATTGATTTTGTGAAGTTTTTCGGCGGAAAATGCATTCCGTCGAAGATTTTTGACGGAAAATCGATTCCATCGAAAATGGATGAATAAAATAAAAGCAAAAGAAATTGATATTGTGAAGTTTTTGGACGAAAAACGGATTCCGTCGAAAATGGATGAATAAAATAAATGCAAAAGAAATTGATTTTGTGAAGTTTTTCGACGAAAATGGATTTCGTCGAAGATTTTTGACGGAAAACAAATTCCATCGAAAACGGATGAATAAAATAAATGCAAAAGAAATTGATTTTGTGAAGTTTTTCGACGGAAAAAGAATTTCGTCGAAAACTGATGAATAAAATAATTGCAAAAGAAATTGATTTTGTGAAGTTTTTTAGACGGAAAATGGATTCCGTCGAAAATGGATGAATAAAATAAATGCAAAAGAAATTGATTTTGTGAAGTTTTTCGACGGAAAATGGAAGAATGAAAATGAATTCCGTCGAAAATGGATGAATAAAATAAATGCAAAAGAAATTGATTTTGTGAAGTTTTTCGACGGAAAACGGATTCCGTCGAAAATGGATGTATAAAATAAATGCAAAAGAAATTGATATTGTGATGTTTTTTGACGAAAACGGATTCCGTCGAAAATAGATGATTAAAATAAATGCAAAAGAAATGGATTTTGTGAAGTTTTTCGACGAAAATGGATTTCGTCGAAGATTTTTGACGGAAAATGAATTCCGTCAAAAATGGATGAATAAAATAAATTGCAAAAGAAATTCATTTTGTGAAGTTTTTCGAAGGAAAAAGAATTTCGTCGAAAAATGATGAATAAAATAAATCCAAAAGAAATTGATTTTGTGAAGTTTTTCGACGGAAAATGAATTCCGTCGAAAACTGATCAATAAAATAAATGCAAAAGAAATTGATTTTGTGAAGTTTTTTGACGGAAAATGGATTCCGTCGAAGATTTTTGACGGAAAACGAATTTCGTCGAAAATGGATGCATAAAATAAATGCAAAAGAAATGGATTTTGTAAAGGATTTTGACAGAAAATGGATTCCGTCGAAAATGTATGAATAAAATAAATGCAAAAGAAATTGATATAGTGAAGCTTTTTGACGGGAAACGGATTCCGTCGAAAATGGATGAATAAAATAAATGCAAAAGAAATTGATATAGTGAAGTTTTTTGACAGAAAACATATTCCGTCGAAAATGGATGAATAAAATAAATGCAAAAAAATGGATATTGTGAAGTTTTTCGACGAAAATGGATTTCATCGAAGATTTTTGACGGAAAACGAATTCCGTCGAAAACGTATGAATAAAATAAGTTGCAAAAGAAATTCATTTTGTGAAGTTTTTCGACGGAAAAAGAATTTCGTCGAAAACTGAGGAATAAAGTAATTGCAAAAGAAATTGATTTTGTGAAGATTTTAGACGGAAAATGGATTCCGTCGAAAACTGATGAATAAAATAAATGCAAAAGAAATTGATTTTGTGAAGTTTTTCGACGGAAAATGGATTCCGTCGAAGATATTTTACGGAAAATGAATTTCGTCGAAAATGGATGAAATAAATAAATGCAAAAGGAATTGATTTTGTGAAGTTTTTGGACGGAAAATGGATTCCGTCGAAAATTGATGAGTAAAATAAATGCAAAAGAAATTGATATTGTGAAGTTTTTTGACGAAAAACGGATTCCGTCGAAAATGGATGAATAAAATAAATGCAAAAGAAATGGATTTTGTGAAGTTTTTCGACGAAAATGGATTTCGTCGAAGATTTTTGCCGGAAAATGAATTCCGTCAAAAATGGATGAATAAAATAAATTGCAAAAGAAATTCATTTTGTGAAGTTTTTCGAAGGAAAAAGAATTTCGTCGAAAACTGATGAATAAAATAAATCCAAAAGAAATTGATTTTGTGAAGTTTTTCGACGAAAATGGAATTCGTCGAAGAGTTTTGACGGAAAACGAGTTCCGTCGAAAATGGATGAATAAAATAAATTGCAAAAGAAATTCATTTTGTGAAGTTTTTCGACGGAAAACGAATTCCGTCGAAAGCTGACGAATAAAATAATTGCAAAAGAAATTGATTTTGTGAAGTTTTTCGAAGGAAAAAGAATTTCGTCGAAACCTGATGAATAAAATAAATGCAAAAGAAATTGATTTTGTGAAGTTTTTCGACGGAAAATGGATTCCATCGAAAATTGATGAGTAAAATAAATGCAAAAGAAATTGATTTTGTGAAGTTTTTTGACGGAAAATGGATTCCGTCGAAAACTGATGAATAAAATAAATGCAAAAGAAAATGATTTTGTGAAGTTTATCGACGGAAAATGGTTTCCGTCGAAGATTTTCGACGGAAAATGGATTCCGTCGAAAATGGATGAATAATATAAATGCAAAAGAAATTGATTTTGTGAAGTTTTTTGACGGAAAATGGATTCCGTCAAAAATGGGTGAATAAAATAAATGCAAAAGAAATTGATTTTATGAAGTTTTTCGATGGAAAATGGATTCCGTCGAAAATGGATGAATAAAATAAATGCAAAAGAAATTGATTTTGTGAAGTTTTTGGACGGAAAACGGCGTCGAAAATGGATGAATAAAATAAATGCAAAAGAAATTGATATTGTGAAGTTTTTTGACAGAAAACGGATTCCGTCGAAAATGGATGAGTAAAATAAATGCAAAAGAAATTGATTTTGTGAAGTTTCTCGACGAAAATGGATTTCGTCGAAGATTTTTGACGGAAAACGGAATCCGTCGAAAATGGATGAATAAAATAAATGCAAAAGAAATTGATTTTGTGAAGTTTTTCGACGAAAATGGATTTCGTCGAAGATTTTTGACGGAAAACGAATTCCGTCGAAAACGGATGAATAAAATAAGTTGCAAAAGAAATTCATTTTGTGAAGTTTTTCGACGGAAAAAGAATTTCGTCGAAAACTGATGAATCAAATAATTGCAAAAGAAATTGATTTTGTGAAGATTTTTGACGGAAAACGAATTCCGTCGAAGATGGATGAATAAAATAAATGCAAAAGAAATTGATTTTGTGAAGTTTTTGGACGGAAAACGGATTCCGTCGAAAATGGATGAATGAAATAAATGCAAATGAGATTTACTTTGTGAAGTTTTTCGACGGAAAATGGATTCCCGTCGAAAACTGATGATTAAAATAAATGCAAAAGAAATTGATTTTGTGACGTTTTTCGGCGGAAAATGGATTCCGTCGAAGATTTTTGACATGAATTCCGTCGAAAACGGATGAATAAAATAAATGCAAAAGGAATTGATTTTGTGAAATTTTGGACGGAAAACGGATTCCGTCGAAAATGGATGAATAAAATAAATGCAAAAGCAATTGATTTTGTGAAGTTTTTGGACGGAAAACGGATTCCGTCGAAAATGGATGAATAAAATAAATGCAAAAGAAATTGATTTTGTGAAGTTTTTCGACGCAAATGGATTCTGTCGAAGATTTTTGATGGAAAAAGAATTCCGTCGAAAACGGATGAATAAAATAAATTGCAAAAGAAATTCATTTTGTGAAGCTTTTCGACGGAAAAAGAATTTCGTCGAAAACAGGTGAATAAAATAAATGCAAAAGAAATTGATTTTGTGAAGTTTTTCGATGGAAAACGGATTCCGTCGAAAACAGATGAACAAAATAAATGCAAAAGAAATTGATTTTGTGAAGTTTTTCGACGGAAAATGGATTCCGTCGAAGATTTTTGACGGAAAATGGATTCCATCGAAAATGGATGAATAAAATAAAAGCAAAAGAAATTGATATTGTGAAGTTTTTGGACGAAAAACGGATTCCGTCGAAAATGGATGAATAAAATAAATGCAAAAGAAATTGATTTTGTGAAGTTTTTCGACGAAAATGGATTTCGTCGAAGATTTTTGACGGAAAATGAATTCCGTCGAAAACGGATGAATAAAATAAGTTGCAAAAGAAATTCATTTTGTGAAGTTTTTCGACGGTAAACGAATTCCGTCGAAAGCTGATGAATAAAATAATTGCAAAAGAAATTGATTTTGTGAAGTTTTTCGAAGGAAAAAGAATTTTGTCGAAAACTGATGAATAAAATAAATGCAAAAGAAATTGATTTTATGATGTTTTTGGACGGAAAACGGATTGCGTCGAAAATGGATGAATGAAATAAATGCAAATGAGATTTACTTTGTGAAGTTTTTCGACGGAAAATGGATTCCGTCGAAAACTGATGAATAAAATAAATGCAAAAGAAAATGATTTTGTGAAGTTTATTGACGGAAAATGGATTCCGTCGAAGATTTTCGACGGAAAATGGATTCCGTCGAAAATGGATGAATAAAATAAATGCAAAAGGAATTGATTTTGTGAAGTTTTTGGACGGAAAACGGATTCCGTCGAAAATGGATGAATAAAATAAATGCAAAAGAAATTGATTTTGTGTAGTTTTTGGACGGAAAACGGATTCCGTCGAAAATGGATGAATAAAATAAATGCAAAAGAAATTGATTTTGTGAAGTTTTTCGACGCAAATGGATTCCGTCGAAAATGGATGAATAAAATAAATGCAAAAGAAATTGATATTGTGAAGTTTTTTGACAGAAAACGGATTCCGTCGAAAATGGATGAATAAAATAAATGCAAAAGAAATTGATTTTGTGAAGTTTTTAGACGGAAAACGAATTCCGTCGAAAATGGATTTCGTCGAAGATTTTTGACGGAAAACGAATTCCATCGAAAACGGATGAATAAAATAAGTTGCAAAAGAAATTCATTTTGTGAAATTTTTCGACGGAAAAAGAATTTCGTCGAAAACTAATGAATAAAATAATTGCAAAAGAAATTGATTTTGTGAAGTTTTTAGACGGAAAACGAATTCCGTCGAAAATGGATGAATAAAATAAATGCAAAAGAAATTGATTTTGTGAAGTTTTTGGACGGAAAACGGATTCCGTCGAAAATGGATGAATGAAATAAATGCAAATGAGATTTACTTTGTGAAATTTTCGACGGAAAATGGATTCCGTCAAAAACTGATGAATAAAATAAATGCAAAAGAAATTGATTTTCTGATGTTTTTCGACGGAAAATGGATTCCGTCAAAGATTTTTGACGGAAAATGAATTACGTCGAAAATGGATGAATAAAATAAATGAAAAAGAAATTGATTTTGTGAAGTTTTTTGACGGAAAACAGATTCCGTCGAAAATGGATGAATAAAATAAATGCAAAAGAAATTGATTTTGTGAAGTTTTTCGACGAAAATGGAATTCGTCGAAGATTTTTTATGGAAAAAGAATTCCGTCGAAAACGGATGAATAAAATAAATTGCAAAAGAAATTCATTTTGTGAAGCTTTTTGACGGAAAAAGAATTTCGTCGAAAACAGATGAATAAAATAAATGCAAAAGAAATTGATTTTGTGAAGTTTTTCGACGGAAAACGGATTCCGTCGAAAACTGATGAATAAAATAAATGCAAAAGAAATTGATTTTGTGAATCTTTTCGACAGAAAATGGATTCCATCGAAAATGGATGAATAAAATAAATGCAAAAGAAATTGATATTGTGAAATTTTTTGACGAAAAACGGATTCCGTCGAAAATGGATGAATAAAATAAATGCAAAAGAAATTGATTTTGTGAAGTTTTTCGACGAAAATGGATTTCGTCGAAGATTTTTGACGGAAAACGAATTCCGTCGAAAACGGATGAATAAAATAAATTGCAAAAGATATTCATTTTGTGAAGTTTTTCAAAGGAAAAAGAATTTCGTCGAAAACTGATGAATAAAATAAATGCTAAAGAAATTGATTTTTTGAAGTTTTTCGACGTGAAATGGATTCCGTCGAAGATTTTTGACGGAAAATGAATTTCGTCGAAAATGGATGAATAAAATAAATGCAAAAGAAATGGATTTTGTGAAGGTTTTTGACAGAAAATGGATTCCGTCGAAAATGGATGAATAAAATAAATGCAAAAGAAATTGATATAGTGAAGTTTTTTAACGGGAAACGGATTCCGTCGAAAATGGATGAATAAAATAAATGCAAAAGAAATTAATATTGTGAAGTTTTTTGACAGAAAACGGATTCCGTCGAAAATGGATGAATAAAATAAATGCAAAAGAAATTGATTTTGTGAAGTTTTTCGACGAAAATGGATTTCGTCGAAGATTTTTGACGGAAAACGAATTCTGTCGAAAACGCATGAATAAAATAAGTTGCAAAAGAAATTCATTTTTTGAAGTTTTTCGACAGAAAACGAATTCCGACGAAAGCTGATGAATAAAATAATTGCAAAAGAAATTGATTTTGTGAAGTTTTTCGACGCAAATGGATTTCGTCGAAGATTTTTGATGGAAAAAGAATTCAGTCGAAAACGGATGAATAAAATAAATTGCAAAAGAAATTCATTTTGTGAAGCTTTTCGACGGAAAAAGAATTTCGTCGAAAACAGATGAATAAAATAAATGCAAAAGAAATTGATTTTGTGAAGTTTTTCGACGGAAAACGGATTCCGTCGAAAACTGAGGAATAAAATAAATGCAAAAGAAATTGATTTTGTGAAGTTTTTCGACGAAAAATGGATTCCGTCGAAGATTTTTGACGGAAAATGGATTCCATCGAAAATGGATGAATAAAATAAAAGCAAAAGAAATTGATATTGTGAAGTTTTTGGACGAAAAACGGATTCCGTCGAAAATGGATGAATAAAATAACTGCAAAAGAAATTGATTTTCTGAAGTTTTTCGACGAAAATGGATTTCGTCGAAGATTCTTGACCGAAAACGAATTCCATCGAATACGGATGAATAAAATAAATTGCAAAAGAAATTCATTTTGTGAAGTTTTTCGACGGAAAACGAATTCCGTCGAAAGCTGATGAATAAAATAATTGCAAAAGAAATTGATTTTGTGAAGTTTTTCGAAGGAAAAAGAATTTCGTCGAAAATTGATGAATAAAATAAATGCAAAAGAAATTGATTTTGTGAAGTTTTTCGACGGAAAATGGATTCCGTCGAAAACTGATGAGTAAAATAAATGCAAAAGAAATTGATTTTGTAAAGTTTTTTAACGGAAAATGGATTCCGTCGAAAACTGATGAATAAAATAAATGCAAAAGAAATTGATTTTGTGAAGTTTTTCGACGGAAAATGGATTCCGTCGAAAATGGATGAATAAAATAAATGCAAAAGAAATGGATTTTGTGAAGTTTTTTGACAGAAAATGGATTCAGTCGAAAATGGATGAATAAAATAAATGCAAAAGAAATTGATATTGTGAAGTTTTTTGACGGGAAACGGATTCCGTCGAAAATGGATGAATAAAATAAATGCAAAAGCAAATGATTTTGTGAAGTTTTTCGACGAAAATAGATTTCGTCAAAGAGTTTTGACGGAAAACGAATTTTGTCGAAAATGGATGAATAAAATAAATTGCCAAAGAAA
Organism: Gastrolobium villosum; assembly: GCA_032173675.1. Taxonomy (NCBI): domain Eukaryota; kingdom Viridiplantae; phylum Streptophyta; class Magnoliopsida; order Fabales; family Fabaceae; genus Gastrolobium; species Gastrolobium villosum. Next base: position 11,334 of record JAVKPL010002895.1, read on the forward strand.
TTCATTTTGTGAAGTTTATCGACGGAAAACGAATTCCATCGAAAGCTGATGAATAAAATAATTGCAAAAGAAATTGATTTTGTGAAGTTTTTCGACGGAAAAAGAATTTCGTCAAAAACTGATGAATAAAATAAATGCAAAAGTAATTGATTTTGTGAAGTTTTTCGACGGAAAACGGATTCCGTCGAAAACTGATGAATAAAATAAATGCAAAAAAATTGATTTTGTGAAGTTTTTCGAAGGAAAATGGATTCCGTCGAAGATTTTTGACGGAAAATGGATTCCATCGAAAATGGATGAATAAAATAAAAGCAAAAGAAATTGATATTGTGAAGTTTTTTGACAAAAAACGGATTCCGTCGAAAATGGATGAATAAAATAAATGCAAAAGAAATTGATTTTGTGAAGTTTTTCGACGAAAATGGATTTCGTCGAAGATTTTTGACGGAAAACGAATTCCGTCGAAAACTGATGAATAAAATAAATTGCAAAAGAAATTCATTTTGTGAAATTTTTGGACGGAAAACGGATTCCGTCGAAAATGGACGAATAAAATAAATGCAAAAGAAATTGATTTTGTGAAGTTTTTCGACGAAAATGGATTTCGTCGATGATTTTGGATGGAAAAAGAATTCCGTCGAAAACGGATGAATAAAATAAATTGCAAAAGAAATTCATTTTGTGAAACTTTTCGACGAAAAAAGAATTTCGTCGAAACAGATGAATAAAATAAATGCAAAAGAAATTGATTTTGTGAAGTTTTTCGACGGAAAACGGATTCCGTCGAAAACTGATGAATAAAATAAATGCAAAAGAAATTGATTTTGTGAAGTTTTTCGACGGAAAATGGATTCCGTCGAAGATTTTTGACAGAAAATGGATTCCATCGAAAATGAATGAATAAAATAAAAGCAAAAGAAATTGATATTGTGATGTTTTTTGACGAAAAACAGATTCCGTCGAAAATGGATGAATAAAATAAATGCAAAAGAAATTGATTTTGTGAAGTTTTTCGACGAAAATGGATTTCGTCGAAGATTTTTGACCGAAAACGAATTCCATCGAATAGGGATGAATAAAATGAATTGCAAAAGAAATTCATTTTGTGAAGTTTTTCGACGGAAAACGAATTCGGTCGAAAACTGATGAATAAAATAAATGCAAAAGAAATTGATTTTCTGAAGTTTTTCGATGGAAAATGGATTCCGTCGAAAATGGATGAATAAAATAAATGCAAAAGAAATTGATTTTGTGAAGTTTTTGGACGGAAAACGGATTCCGTCGAAAATGGATGATTAAAATAAATGCAAAAGAAATTCATATTAGGAAGTTTTTTGACGAAAAACGGATTCCGTCGAAAATGGATGAATAAAATAAATGCAAAAGAAATTGATTTTCTGATGTTTTTCGACGAAAATGGATTTCGTCGAAGATTTTTGACGAAAAACGAATTCGTCGAAAACGGATGAATAAATTAAATTGCAAAAGAAATTCATTTTGTGAAGTTTTTCGACGGAAAACGAATTCCGTCGAAAGCTGATGAATAAAATAATTGCAAAAGAAATTGATTTTGTGAAGTTTTTCGACGGAAAAAGAATTTCGTCGAAAACTGATTAATAAAATAAATGCAAAAGTAATTGATTTTGTGAAGTTTTTCGACGAAAAACGGATTCCGTCGAAAACTGATGAATAAAATAAATGCAAAAGAAATTGATTTGTGAAGTTTTTCGACGGAAAATGGATTCCGTCGAAGATTTTTGACGGAAAATGGATTCCATCGAAAATGGATGAATAAAATAAAAGCAAAAGAAATTGATATTGTGAAGTTTTTTGACGAAAAACGGATTCCGTCGAAAATGGATGAATAAAATAAATGCAAAAGAAATTGATTTTGTGAAGTTTTTCGACGGAAATGGATTGCGTCGAAGATTTTTGACGGAAAACGAATTCCGTCGAAAACGGATGAATAAAATAAATTGCAAAAGAAATTCATTTTGTGAAGTTTTTGGACGGAAAACGGATTCCGTCGAAAATGGATGAATAAAATAAATGCAAAAGAAATTGATTTTGTGAAGTTTTTGAACGGAAAACGGATTCCGTCGAAAATGGATGAATAAAATAAATGCAAAAGAAATTGGTTTTGTGAAGTTTTTCGACGAAAATGGATTTCGTCGAAGATTTTTGATGGAAAAAGAATTCCGTCGAAAACTGATGAATAAAATAAATGCAAAAGTAATTGATTTTGTGAAGTTTTTCGACGGAAAACGGATTCCGTCGAAAACTGATGAATAAAATAAATGCAAAAGAAATTTATTTTGTGAAGTTTTTCGACGGAAAATGGATTTCGTCGAAGATTTTTGACGGAAAATGGATTCCATCGAAAATGGAAGAATAAAATAAAAGCAAAAGAAATTGATATTGTGAAGTTTTTTGACGAAAAACGGATTCCGTCGAAAATGGATGAATAAAATAAATGCAAAAGAAATTGATTTTGTGAAGTTTTTCGACGAAAATGGATTTCGTCAAAGAGTTTTGACGGAAAACGAATTCCGTCGAAAATGGATGAATAAAATAAATTGCCAAAGAAATTCATTTTGTCAAGTTTATCGGCGGAAAACGAATTCCATCGAAAGCTGATGAATAAAATAATTGCAAAAGAAATTGATTTTGTGAAGTTTTTCGACGGAAAAAGAATTTCGTCAAAAACTGATGAATAAAATAAATGCAAAAGTAATTGATTTTGTGAAGTTTTTCGACGGAAAACAGATTCCGTCGAAAACTGATGAATAAAATAAATGCAAAAATATTGATTTTGTGAAGTTTTTCGACGGAAAATGGATTCCGTCGAAGATTTTTGACGGAATATGGATTCCATCGAAAATGGATGAATAAAATAAAAGCAAAAGAAATTGATATTTTGAAGTTTTTTGACAAAAAACGGATTCCGTCGAAAATGGATGAATAAAATAAATGCAAAAGAAATTGATTTTGTGAAGTTTTTCGACGAAAATGGATTTCGTCGAAGATTTTTGACGGAAAACGAATTCCGTCGAAAACTGATGAATAAAATAAATTGTAAAAGAAATTCATTTTGTGAAGTTTTTGGACGGAAAACGGATTCCGTCGAAAATGGATGAATAAAATAAATGCAAAAGAAATTGATTTTGTGAAGTTTTTCGACGAAAATGGATTTCGTCGATGATTTTGGATGGAAAAAGAATTCCGTCGAAAACGGATGAATAAAATAAATTGCAAAAGAAATTCATTTTGTGAAACTTTTCGACGGAAAATGAATTTCGTCGAAACAGATGAATAAAATAAATGCAAAAGAAATTGATTTTGTGAAGTTTTTCGACGGAAAACGGATTCCGTCGAAAACTGATGAATAAAATAAATGCAAAAGAAATTGATTTTGTGAAGTTTTTCGACGGAAAATGGATTCCGTCGAAGATTTTTGACAGAAAATGGATTCCATCGAAAATGAATGAATAAAATAAAAGCAAAAGAAATTGATATTGTGATGTTTTTTGACGAAAAACAGATTCTGTCGAAAATGGATGAATAAAATAAATGCAAAAGAAATTGATTTTGTGAAGTTTTTCGACGAAAATGGATTTCGTCGAAGATTTTTGACCGAAAACGAATTCCATCGAATACGGATGAATAAAATAAATTGCAAAAGAAATTCATTTTGTGAAGTTTTTCGACGGAAAACGAATTCGGTCGAAAACTGATGAATAAAATAAGTGCAAAAGAAATTGATTTTCTGAAGTTTTTCGATGGAAAATGGATTCCGTCGAAAATGGATGAATAAAATAAATGCAAAAGAAATTGATTTTGTGAAGTTTTTGGACGGAAAACGGATTCCGTCGAAAATGGATGAATAAAATAAATGCAAAAGAAATTCATATTGGGAAGTTTTTTGACGAAAAACGGATTCCGTCGAAAATGGATGAATAAAATAAATGCAAAAGAAATTGATTTTCTGAAGTTTTTCGACGAAAATGGATTTCGTCGAAGATTTTTGACGAAAAACGAATTGGTCGAAAACGGATGAATAAAATAAATTGCAAAAGAAATTCATTTTGTGAAGTTTTTCGACGGAAAACGAATTCCGTCGAAAGCTGATGAATAAAATAATTGCAAAAGAAATAGATTTTGTGAAGTTTTTCGACGGAAAAAGAATTTCGTCGAAGATTTTTGACGGAAAATGGATTCCATCAAAAATGGAAGAATAAAATAAAAGCAAAAGAAATTGATATTGTGAAGTTTTTTGACGAAAAACGGATTCCGTCGAAAATGGATGAATAAAATAAATGCAAAAGAAATTGATTTTATGAAGTTTTTCGACGAAAATGGATTTCGTCAAAGAGTTTTGACGGAAAACGAATTCCGTCGAAAATGGATGAATAAAATAAATTGCCAAAGAAATTCATTTTGTCAAGTTTATCGGCGGAAAACGAATTCCATCGAAAGCTGATGAATAAAATAATTGCAAAAGAAATTGATTTTGTGAAGTTTTTCGACGGAAAATGGATTCCGTCGAAAACGGATGAATAAAATAAATGCAAAAGAAATTGATTTTGTGAAGTTTTTCGATGTAAAATAGATTCCGTCAAAAACTGATGAATAAAATAAATGCAAAAGATATTGATTTTGTGAAGTTTTTTGACGGAAAACGGATTCCGTCGAAAATGGATAAATAAAATAAAAGCAAAAGAAATTGATATTGTGAAGTTTTTTGACAAAAAACGGATTCCGTCGAAAATGGATGAATAAAATAAATGCAAAAGAAATTGATTTTGTGAAGTTTTTCGACGAAAATGGATTTCGTCGAAGATTTTTGACGGAAAACGAATTCCGTCGAAAACTGATGAATAAAATAAATTGTAAAAGAAATTCATTTTGTGAAGTTTTTGGACGGAAAACGGATTCCGTCGAAAATGGATGAATAAAATAAATGCAAAAGAAATTGATTTTGTGAAGTTTTTCGACGAAAATGGATTCCGTCGAAGATTTTTGACGGAAAATGAATTCCGTCGAAAACGGATGAATAAAATAAATTGCAAAAGAAATTCATTTTGTGAAACTTTTCAACGGAAAAAGAATTTCGTCGAAACAGATGAATAAAATAAATGCAAAAGAAATTGATTTTGTGAAGTTTTTCGACGGAAAACGGATTCCGTCGAAAACTGATGAATAAAATAAATGCAAAAGAAATTGATTTTGTGAAGTTTTTCGACGGAAAATGGATTCCGTCGAAGATTTTTGACAGAAAATGGATTCCATCGAAAATGAATGAATAAAATAAAAGCAAAAGAAATTGATATTGTGATGTTTTTTGACGAAAAACAGATTCTGTCGAAAATGGATGAATAAAATAAATGCAAAAGAAATTGATTTTGTGAAGTTTTTCGACGAAAATGGATTTCGTCGAAGATTTTTGACCGAAAACGAATTCCATCGAATACGGATGAATAAAATAAATTGCAAAAGAAATTCATTTTGTGAAGTTTTTCGACGGAAAACGAATTCGGTCGAAAACTGATGAATAAAATAAGTGCAAAAGAAATTGATTTTCTGAAGTTTTTCGATGGAAAATGGATTCCGTCGAAAATGGATGAATAAAATAAATGCAAAAGAAATTGATTTTGTGAAGTTTTTGGACGGAAAACGGATTCCGTCGAAAATGGATGAATAAAATAAATGCAAAAGAAATTCATATTGGGAAGTTTTTTGACGAAAAACGGATTCCGTCGAAAATGGATGAATAAAATAAATGCAAAAGAAATTGATTTTGTGAAGTTTTTCGACGGAAAATGGATTTCGTCGAAGATTTTTGACGGAAAATGAATTCCATCGAAAATGGATGAATAAAATAAATTGCAAAAGAAATTGATTTTGTGAAGTTTTTCGACGGAAAACGAATTCCGTCGAAAGCTGATGAATAAAATAATTGCAAAAGAAATTGATTTTGTGAAGTTTTTCGACGGAAAAAGAATTTCGTCGAAAACTGATTAATAAAATAAATGCAAAAGTAATTGATTTTGTGAAGTTTTTCGACGGAAAACGGATTCCGTCGAAAACTGATGAATAAAATAAATGCAAAAGAAATTGATTTTGTGAAGTTTTTCGACGGAAAATGGATTCCGTCGAAGATTTTTGACGGAAAATGGATTCCATCGAAAATGGATGAATAAAATAAAAGCAAAAGAAATTGATATTGTGAAGTTTTTTGACGAAAAACGGATTCCGTCGAAAATGGATGAATAAAATAAATGCAAAAGAAATTGATTTTGTGAAGTTTTTCGACGGAAATGGATTTCGTCGAAGATTTTTGACCGAAAACGAATTCCATCGAATACGGATGAATAAAATAAATTGCAAAAGAAATTCATTTTGTGAAGTTTTTCGACGGAAAACGAATTCCGTCGAAAACTGATGAATAAAATAAATGCAAAAGAAATTGATATTCTGAAGTTTTTCGATGGAAAATGGATTACGTCGAAAATGGATGAATAAAATAAATGCAAAAGAAATTGATTTTGTGAAGTTTTTGGACGGAAAACGGATTCCGTCGAAAATGGATGAATAAAATAAATCCAAAAGAAATTAATATTGTGAAGTTTTTTGACGAAAAACGGATTCCGTCGAAATTGGATGAATAAAATAAATGCAAAAGAAATTGATTTTCTGAAGTTTTTCGACGAAAATGGATTTCGTCGAAGATTTTTGACGGAAAACGAATTCCGTCGAAAACGGATGAATAAAATAAATTGCAAAAGAAATTCATTTTGTGAAGTTTTTCGAAGGAAAAAGAATTTCGTCGAAAACTGATGAATAAAATAAATGCAAAAGAAATTGATTTTGTGAAGTTTTTCGACGGAAAATGGATTTCGTCGAAAATTGATCAATAAAATAAATGCAAAAGATATTGATTTTGTGAAGTTTTTCGACGGAAAATGGATTCCGTTAAAGATTTTTGACGGAAAATGAATTTCGGAAAATGGATGAATAAAATAAATGCAAAAGAAATGGATTTTGTAAAGGTTTTTGACAGAAAATCGATTCCGTCGAAAATGGATGAATAAAATAAATGCAAAAGAAATTGATATAGTGAAGTTTTTTGACGGGAAACGGATTCCGTCGAAAATGGATGAATAAAATAAATGCAAAAGAAATTGATATTGTGAAGTTTTTTGACAGAAAACGGATTCCGTCGAAAATGGATGAATAAAATAAATGCAAAAGAAATTGATTTTGTGAAGTTTTCCGATGAAAATGGATTTCGTCAAAGATTTTTGACGGAAAACGAATTCTGTCGAAAACGGATGAATAAAATAAGTTGCAAAAGAAATTCATTTTGTG